>CAUYUJ010014823.1:249708-302208 GCA_963575745.1 Prorocentrum cordatum | reverse complement strand
CCATCGCGCGCTCCGTGGCACATCGGCGGCCGCCCGCGGCCACGTAGGGGGCCCGGCCGACGGCCTGCGTGCCAGCGTTTGCACGCACCCAGCGCGCCCAATTTGGCGCGCCCTATTCACGCGCTTGGCAGCCCAATAGGGAAGGGAACCCCACCGACTGCGGTGGATACAACGACGGCGCCCACTATTCACACATGGCCCCCTGGCCACCTTAGGCGGCGCGGGGGGGAATGAGGAGGCGGCGGGTGACCTCCTTTTCCACATGGGCGGGGGAGGGGGGTGGGGCGGGCGGGGGGGGGTTGAGAGGGGGGAGGGGCGGCGGAAAAGAGCGGGGAGGAGGGAGGGGGTGGATGGGAGGGGCGAAGTGAAGGGGGGGCGCGGGAGCAGGGAGGCCGATTCGAGAAGAAGGCGCCCCGTGGACCCCCGTTGCGAGTCGGCGGGGCGGGGGCGGGCCGCGCGCCCAGATCCGAAAACCGAGCCATTTGGGGGGCGCAAGGGGATGGGCAGAGTTGGGCCAGTGCTTTTGGTTGCCAGGGCCTGCGCTGGGGGCCCAGCACAGGCCTCGGCAATCGAAGGCGCGGTTTGCCGCCCAGCCCTCGCCTGAGGAATATTGCGCTTTAACGTCGACGACGTCTGCTTGCGCACTAACGCGTGCAATGCTATGGTATACCATGGCTTGCTCTTTGGTTTGGGGGGGTACGGCGGAGGCGGGGGGCGGTTCATGCTATGGCCGCTGTGCCAGCCCGCCAGGTCCGTGGGCCCCGCCGCCGAGCCTAGGGGCCGCCGTGTAGCGGCGCGGCGGCGGGGCCACCCTTCCCACCCCAGCGGGCCGCGACGGCCTGCGTGTTTTTTTTTTTTTTGGGGGGGGGCTCTGGCGGTCGCGCTGGGGGTCGGGTCGCGGGCAGCGCGTGGTCGGGCCCTGCGGGGTTGCCGCGGGCGCCGTCGAGGGGGGGGGGGGGGGGGGGGGCGGTTCGGGGGAGGAGGAGGACGGAGGATATTATGTGTTTGCTGTTTGGGGCCCCCATGTGTGTGTACACGTATGCGCGTACATGTACCCATGTGTTTATAAGTATGTATCCGCTCCCCTGGGCATATAGCCAGGGGAAGGATTGCCCGTTCGCGAGCCGATCGCGGGCCAGCCAGGCGCCCGCCAGGCGCCCTCCGTCGGCCCCCCGCCGAAGAAATGGGAGAAGGCCTGGAGGGGAGGGAAAAGGGGGGGAGGTCGCGCGCTTCGCGGCTCCACAGGGGGCTCCAGGCTGCGTTCGCACCCGCCCAACGCGCGCGCATTCCTCACACGTTTCGCGGCCCAGGGGGCTCCATCGAGGGCCGCAGTGGCTGGCGTCTCTATTGCGGGGCGGCGGCTCTTCGTGCCCACTCTTCGCCAGGATGGGCGCATTCTCGTGGGCCAGTGCCACCGCCGCATGTTTTGCAGGTGCGGGTGCAGAGGGTTGCACACCCTCCAGCCTCTCCTGGACAAGATCGCGTTTGATTTCCGAGTGGCTGCTGCAGGGTACCGGCCCGCAGAAGACTCGACAGGGCTGCTTTGGCCAGAGGGCTCTTGGCGAAGCCTGTTGGCGGGGAGGCCATTGTTCCCATCTGTGGAGGTAGGCGCGGATCTGGACGAAATGCCGAAAACTTCGGTTTACCAGACTACCGCAGCAAGTTTGGCTGTTTGCGATGCTTTCAGAGTCATGCAGCGTTTTCTGACCTTTCAGCGCCAATGCGCAAACGAAAACATCAATGGTTGATCGATACCGCTGAAAGCACGCTTGCATTTCATGACGTGCAGGACAGCCGAATCCAGACTTTGCGGGATAACTGTGTGATCAGGAGGAAACGTGGCGGTGTGATTCTCCAACGGCACATCCGCAATGAATTTCCCGCTCTCCGGCGGGGGGGGCGCATTGAGCCCGCCCTTCCTGAGCGGCCAGACTTCTGGCTCGGCCAGAGGTGCATCGACTTCCCGCCCGAGCGTCGCCAGATGCTCGTGTACACGAGGCCCCCAAAGAGCCTTCTCTTTGTCAATCGGTTGTTTACCGTGCGGAGCGTCCAGCCTGGCGTTCCAGGTTTGAGATTGGAGCATTTCTTGTTCGATTCGATGCATTTTGCTGACCTTGGTATTCTTGCCTACTTCATGGCAACGGTTTTGCGGTTGCTCGTTCGGCTTGGATATTTCGGCAATTTCACGGATGCGGACCATGACGAGGTGGACGTTGCCATGAGCGATGCCTTGAAGCAGTACTATAAAGCCAAGGGGGTTCCAGATCGTGAGCGCCAGGTCGGGTTGAAGGTGCAGATGCTCGGCGGTGGGAACTCCCCATCTCTCAGGCTCAAGGCCGGCAAAAGCAGGCCACTGTTACCGTTTGTTGTGTTTACCTCCGACAGAGAGGTGGCCGAGACTTACATACTTGACAGGCGTGACCCATTCCAGCTGGACGGCGCAAAGCTGTTGACTGTGGGCGAGGGCATGGTGGAGTATTGTGCGATCATGAAGTCGCAGCCCCGCAACATGGAAGAGTTAGCGTTGCTACAGTTGCAAGCCGTGGTCGATCGGACCATGAACGCATGGATCGCCACTGGCCGCAGCTGCCAGATGAAGTGGCGCGTCTTCGGCAAGCGCATTGTCGAGCAAGCCCCTTGGGCTGGCAACCCTGCGTGGCCCCGCGCCTACCGGGGCGAGTCCGAGAATTTCGACGCTCGGAAGAGGGCGGCCTCCATCAATCGGACCAAGTTCGCTGTCAACAGCTTGGTCAAAACGTACCTGCCGTACTTGCAGAAGCAGGCCGACAAGCATTGAAACTCATCAGCGCCACGTCGGCAAAGGACCCAATTATAGTTTTGGTTATAGTTATGTTTGTGTGTGAATATTTATATGCATATATATATATATATGTAAATATGTGTGTATAGGTGAATGATGTAGTGAGTCTCGCCCCACCCACCTCCCCGCGGCAACGGTGTTCCGCAGATAGCTGGCAGCGCACGGAAGCGCGCCGCGGCGGTTGTCGTGGATTTGCTCCGAGGGGGCGAGGGCTTGGGGGAGAGCCAGGGCGACGTGCGGTTTCCCAAGAGGGTTTGGTATTGCAGGATGTCGGTGTCCCAGGGGGCGCGTGGTTTCTCCGGGGCTGCAGGTTTCCCAGGGGCTGCAAAGGTTTCTGAGGGGGCGGGGGCGGCGCGGAGGATGATGAGGCGGACGGAGGGAGACGCGAAGGGGAACGACAAGCGTTCGAAACTCGTCTGCCCACGACGGCGACGCTGGTGATTGCTGGCGATGCTGATGGCGATGGCGACGATGCTGACGACGATGATGGTGATGGTGACGAAGATGCTGCTGCCGACGTCGGCGATGATGATGGTACTGGTGGTGGGGACGGTGGCGATAACGATGCTGATGTCGACAGTCACGATACGTAAAATGATGATGACGATGATGCTGCTGGTGATGCTGATGCCGACGATGCTGCTGATCAGGGCGGTGTCGAGGATCGTGCTGCTGGTGGCGATGCTGATGGTGAGGGTGATGGTGGTGGCACTGGCGATGTTAACGATGGTGGTGGTGGTCATGGTGATGGTGGCGATGCTGGTGATGAGAGCGATGGCGACGATGGTGGTGGTACTGATGATGCTGCTGATGCTGGTGACGATGCGGTTGACGATGGCGGTGGCGATGCTGATGGTGATGAAGCTGTCGCTGATCATGTTGATGATGCTGATGGCAACGAGGAGGATTGAGAAAGAAGAGGATGAGTGGGAGGAGGCGGATGAGGAGAAGAGGGAGAAGGACCAGGAGAAGGAGTGGGAGGAGAAGGAAGGGGATAAGAAGGCGGAGGGGTAGGGCGAGGAGGAGGCGAACGTTGGAAACCTCATCCCCAGGCCCCCTCAGGGTCGCCCGCAGTGGTGGTGATAGTGGTGATGATGATCACGATGGTGCTGACGACGGTGGTGGTGATAGTAGCGATGATTTTGCTGGCGATGCTGGCGATGCGAATGGCAATGGTGCTGATGATGATGATGCTCACGGATGTGATGATGATGGCACCGGTTGTAGTGGCTGTACCGATGTCGATGGGAACGGTGCTGATGGTGGCGACGACGTGCTGATGATGAGGACGGTGCCGACGATGGTTTCGCGGATGGCGGTACTATGGTGGCGGTGATGATGGTGGTGTTGTCGATATTGTTGATGGTGATGGTGATGGTGACGGTGGTGATGATTGCGACGAGGATGCTGCTGATGGTGCTGAGGACGATGGCGGCGACTGTGGTGGTGAGGCTGCTGATGAAGACGATGATGAGTACGGTAGCTGATGAGTATGGTGATGACGATGACGTTGTTGATGATGATGCCGATGAGTATGACCATGATGTTGATGCTGATAATGAGAATGATGATTGTGGTGCTGCAAATGGTCCTGATGCTGCTGGTGATGACGGCGGCGGTGCCGATGGCGATGCTGATGGCCATGCTGGCGATGATGAGGCGACGGAGGGAGAAGGGCGAGGAGGAACGGGAGGGGGAAACGGAAGAGGAAGAGGAGAAGGAGTGGGGAGGAGGAGGAGGAAGATGAGGCGGAGGAGCACGAGGAGGAGGAGAAAGATGAGAAGGACGCGGGTCGGGGCCTTCGACGCGTCGGCCCAATGGGGCCCGTCGCCCGAGAGCGAGCCCCGTCGCACTCACGCAGCGCTGCGCCGCCCCGACTTCCGACGTCTGGCACGAAGGCCCTGATCGACGAGATCGCGAGGCTCAGATGCGGCGCGCGCCCAGGCGGGATGGGGCGCAACAACAATGTTGGGCTGCCCTTCTCTCCTGCCTTGGCGCGCGCCGCATGTGCCGCTACTCGTCCTTCGCCTACTCCCTTTCGTCCGATCCGCATCTTGGCCCTCGCCATTCGCGTTCTCTTCCTCTTCGTCCTCATCCCCCACCCTCCTCGCCGTGACCCTATGAGCCCGAGCGCCCCGCGCCGCCCTCCAGTTGCCCCGCCGGCGCGCGCGCCCGAGGCGTTGGAGAGCAGGGCTCAAGAGATTCGAGCGCTGCACATCGAGACTTACGAGCTAGGCGAGGAGCTGGCCGCGATGCGCAACATACTCAACCAAGTAGCGCCCGACAGGCTGGTTCAGCACGACCGCGAGTTCAGTGTCCAGATGAGGTGAGAACGGCTGCGCGCCCACCAGTTTATCGGCATCGCTCGGACGTGTGGTCGCTGATATACGGCTGGTGGGCCAGCGATGTCAAAGTGTAGTTTTTGGTACATGTGGTCCCCAGCCCGAACCTCGAATCTCGAGCGTCGAAGCTTCCTCGTCGCCGCTGCTGGACTCGCGAACAGAAATCTAACTGCGCGGGGGGCGAACGGCTCGAGCGATGGCGAGTTCTCGAAGAGGCACCCTAGTTCTTTCTATTCTCACATCACCCCTCCCGATGTAAAGGGTGCCCCATGGGTTCCAGGAGTGGCCCAAATTGTTCCAGGGGTTACGGATGCTCCAGGGGTTCCAGGTGTAGCATGAAACAAGCGCCCTAGGCGTTTCGCTTGGGACTTCCTCCTGTGCGTTTCGCTTGGGTCATCGGTGGTCCCAGCGGTGGGGGGGGCACCGTCTCCCATTTTGTGCGTAGACACGTCTGTGCGTAGCCCTCGTGTTGTCAAGCGTACGCTGTGCTCGGCTGCCGTCGTGGATGACATGCCCATGGGCGTGTCGCTCCTCATCGGTGGTGCCAGCTTTGTGATTTACACGCCCCTTTCTATGTCAACAGATCGATGACAAGCCTTCGCATGCGATTCTCTGTTGCCAGATCGATGCCCGTTCTTTGGCGCCACAGCAAGTATTCTCCGATGCCTTTCGGCACCACAACTCCGCTCCTGCGTGGGGTCTAGGTGTCGGGATCTCGGGTGCTCGGGCTGTCTTGTGGCTCCAGGGGCTCGGGGCTCTGGTGCGCTCAGGGCCTCCCAGGGCCTAGGGGGGCCAGTCTGAGGGTCGGGGGCTCCAGGTGTTCTCGGGGTTCCAGAGGCTCCAAGTGTCCCAGGGGCTCCAGGGTCTTTGGGGCGCTCAGGGCCTCCCAGAGCCTAGGGGTTCAGTCTAGGGGTCTGGGGCTCCCGGGGTTCAAATGGTTCCGGGGGCGTGGAGTGTCTCAGGGGCCCCAGGTGCTCTAATGCTTCGGGGCGCTCAGGGCCTTCCATGGCCTATGGTGTTCAGTCCAGGGGTCGGTTGGCCACATGGGTTCCAGCGGTTTCAGTGGCCCGAAGTGTTACAGGGAGCTCCAGGTGCTCGGGGTCGGGGGGTTCAGGGCCTCCCAGGACCGATGAGGTTCAGTCTAGGAGTCGGGGGCATCATGGGTTCCAGGGTTCCAGTGGCCGCATGCCTGAGGTTCACATGGCTCCAGTTGCAACGGGTGTAGCATGAAAAGCGCCCTGAGCGTTTCGCTTGCGACTTCTTCCTGCGCGTTTCGCTTGTGGCATGTATATATATACACACACACGCATCCGTGGTCTCAACCGCCATGAGGTAGCCCCCTCCGCGACGGGCACTGCGCCTCATTGTTCGCGGGGGGCGCCGATCGCGCACCGCTCCAACGTGATGCGCGCTGCCGCGCGTGCAAGAGCATGTTGGCGTCGGATGTCGGCCGTTGGTTATCACGTGCATCTGCGTCCTTCCAGATCGGTGCCAGTTTTGTGATTTACACATCCCTTTCTTTGTCAACAGATCGATGCCAAGTCTTCGCCATGCGGTTCTCTGTTGCCAGATCGATGACCGTTCTTTGTTACCACAACTAGTATTATCCGATGCCTTTCGGCACAACCACTCCGCTCCTGCATGGGGTCTAGGTGTCGGGATCTCGGGTGCTCGGGCTGTCTTGTGGCTCCAGGGGCTCGGGGCTCTGGTGCGCTCAGGGCCTCCCAGGGCCTAAAGGCCAGTCTGAGGGTCGGGGGCTCCAGGTGTTCTCAGGGTTCCAGGGGCTCCAAGTGTTCCAGGGACTCCATGGGCTCTGGGGCGCTCAGGGCCTCCCAGGTCCTGGGGGTTCAGTCTAAGGGTCTGGGGCTCCAGGGGTTCCAATGGTTCCATAGGCTCCAAGTGTTCCAAGGGCTCCAGGGGTTCTGGGGCGACCAGGGCCTCCCAGGGCCTAAGGGTTGATAGGGGTCTGGGGCGCCAGGGGGTCCAAGGGTTCCAGAGGCTCCAAGTGTCCGGTGATCCACGTGCTCTAGCATCTTGGGGTGCGCAGGGCCCCCCAAGGCTTGGATGATGAGGTCGATGGTGATGTAACGAAGTTGTGATGCTGATGACGCTGGTGACGCTCGATGACGGTGGCGATGACGATGCTAATGCTGATGGTGATGATGATGCCGGTGATAGCATGATGGTGATTATGATGATGCTGCTGGTGATGGTGATGCGGATGACGAGGATGAGGATGGTGATGAGGCTCGTATGTTCTTCTGCTGCCGTTAATAATGACGACGACGATGACGATAACGACGATGCTGATGTTGATGATGGCGAACATGACCATGATGATGATCGCGGCGATTGCGTTGGCGATAGCGACGGCGATAATAATGAAAAACATATGTGTCTTAGTATGTCTTCGGATGTTTGTGGAACTCTCTGAAACTAGCCAAAACCAACTACAACCAATGAGAACCTTAAGTAACTCATCGAACGTGAATGGAACACGACCACAAAAGAGCTCGACGTTTGTCGCGGAAGGCGCGGAGGGTGCAGCCGCAGGGCAAGCGATGCTCGTTTCGAATCGGGATAGAGGATTCGTTGCAGGGCATGGATGACGCCGGGGCGCCAGCCCCTGGGCGGGTTTTTATAAAGTTGAGCCGGGGTCGAATCCCGTTCTCGCGGAGGCGCCCGAGGAAGGGGCGGAGCGCGCCCCGGGCGAGGTTTTGTGCGCGCAGCGTAGCGCCTGCGCGCGCCCTCGGAATGCGGGGCTCAGCCCCGCGGAGTGCCGCGGGCGCCCCGGGGTCGCCGGGGCGCTCCGCCGACGCCTTCGTGAGTGCGGGCCCTCGTGCGGGGCCAGTGTTTTTGCTGGGGGATGGACGGGGGGGGGCCCTTTCGGGCCGCGGGGGCGGGGGTCCAAGACGGGCCCCCCCCGTCGCCTGCCACGCAATTGGGCGGGCCTCCCCCTTCCAAGTAGCGAGTGGGCCGCTGGGCAGGATGCGTCTATGTTATTGGGCCCCCCGCCCTTTGACACTTTGATCCTCCCCTTTGCGTCGCCCCCTTCCCCCCTCCTTTTCCCGTGGCAGCCGTTTGGCTTGACCGGCCGCTGCTGCTGCTGCCCCTTTTCCACCCGCCCACCTTGCAGGTTTTTCCCCGGCCGAGGGGCGGGGGCCCCAGATGGGCTCTTCCCATCGCCCGCCACAAAATGGGGCGCGCCTCCGCCTGCCCCCAAGTAGTGAGTGGGCCGTCGGGCGTTTCCTTCATTGTGGTGGGAGTTAAGGGAGGAACACCGTTTAGAGTGTCCTAGGCGTTTGCCAGGCCCGTCCCGTTCCTTCTGCACGCGTTCTTGCTCAGGGGCCTCGATTGTAGGGGTGTTCAGTATGCGGGTGGTTGTTCCGCCCTCTCAAGGTCCATTCCGATCCGAACGCCGATTCCAGCCGGCCCGATCCGATTGGGTTACAATATTCCGACGATCCGATGCGGCCCGATGCTCTCTCGGCGCCGTTGTGCATCTTGGCGCGGCTGGTCCGATTCCATCCAAGCTCCGTGCCGATGCGGCCCGATCTGACGCGCGTTCCGATCCGAGTCTAAGGGAACAAAAAGGTGACATAAACATACAAAATCGGAGGTCGCGCGGATTTCTCGGATCGGCGCTGGACCCCCTCCCTGGCGCGCGGAGCGCGCCAGGGGCGGCGCCGGAGGCGCCGCCGGGGGGCCCCAGCGCCGATCCGAGAAATCCACGCGGACCTCCGAGTTTTTACGTTTATGTCACCTTTTGTTCCCCTAGATTCGGCATCCCGAGTCGATGCTGAGCGATCCCACGCAGGAGCGAGGCAGAGGGGCAAGGAACATCAGGCTCACGCTCTCTCGCCTATCGGCGGGCGGGCAAGTCGGACCAGGCGTTAACGAACGAACGAGAAGGAGGGGGGCAGGATGGAGGAGATTGAGTGACCTAGCTCTCTGAGGACGGGGGAAGGATCGGAATGTGTGTGTGTGTGTGTGCTTGTGCATTTTGTTGCGCTCGAGGCCCTGCCGAGTTCGATGCGCGCCGACGCGCCCACGTTCGTGATGCCCGCGGGAGGCCTTGCGTGCCCTTCGTGGCGGGGCATGGGAGGGAGAGGGATTTCTCTTCGTCGTCATCTTCATCCTCTTCCTCGTCCGCCTTTTCCTCGTCCTCCTCGCCCTCCTCCTCCTCCTCCTCCTCCTCCTCCTGCTCCTCTTCCTCGTCCTCCTGGTCCTCCTCCTCCTCGTCCTCCTCTCCTCCTCGTCCTCCTATCCCCCGCGTCTCGGACCTTCCTCTTTATAGGCGGGCCAATCCAGCCTCGAGTTTCCTATCCTCATCGTCCTCCTCCTCCTCCTTGTTCTTTTTTCCTCCACCTCCTCCTCATCCGCCTCCCACTCTCGTCGTCCCCCTCCCCCGTCTTCTCCTCCCGCTTCCCCCTCCTTCTCGTCCTCCTCCCCGCTCTTCGATGCCTTAAACGGAGAGAGAGAGAGAGAGAGGGATAGATACATACATATATATAGAGAGAGAGAGAGAGAGAGAAAGAGAGAGAGAGAGAAACATAACAAAGAGAACTAGAGAGAGAGACATAACGAGAGAAGGGACAGGAGGCAGAGAGAAAGAGAGATAAAGAGAAAGAGAAAGAGAAGAGAGAGACAGAGAACAGAGAGTTGGATCCACGAAGCGGCAAAACGTGCACACATGTATTTGCACGCTTCGCCTATCAGCTCCCCCGCCGTCAGCTCTTGCGGCCCCAGATGACCGTGCCTCGCGCATCACGTCCCATGCCAGAGGATCGCCCTTCTCCAAGGCGGCACCGCGATGGCGCGAAGGTGACCGCGCGTCTGGCATCGCGGGGCGCAGCCCTGGAAGTTGATGTATCCCGTGGACAGACTTGGCCACACCAGGGTTGGCCACTGGGATTGGCCGGGAGGTTTAGCTGGGGTTGGCATGAGGGTTGGTTAGGCTTGGCCAGCGAGTTGGCTGGGGTAGTGCTTCCACAGGTAGCTCTTCATACACACATATAATATGGATGAATACCAGGTCCCCAGCCCGGGGGCCCCGCCAACCTCAAAACCATCGGGCCCCCTTTTTTAATACCCCCGCCCTGGCGCCTCCAAGGGGCCTCCAGACGGCCGAGGAGGCCTCCAGGAGGCCTCCAAGACGGCCCCGGGAAGCACCCAAGATGTCCATGAGGGCTCTGAGACGCCACAAGCTCAAGATGGTCCGTAGACAGCCCAAGAGGCTTCCAAGACGCCCCAAGAGGCCTCCAAGAAGCTTTTTCAAGAGGGCCACAAGACGCAACAAACGGTTGTGTTTCGATGTTGTTTGAAGATTTTGTGGTTTTCTCCTTTTCGGCTTCCCGACGCTCCAAGATAGCCGAAGAGGCTCCCAAGCTCGCCCAAAGACGGCCCAAGAGGCTCCCAAGGCGGCCCCAAGACAGCCCGAGAGGGACCCAAGCAGCCCAAGAGGCCTCCAAGACGGTCCAAGATTTGGCCCAAGACAGCTCTAAGAAGGGGCCCAGACAGGGAATCCGAACGGATCTTTCGGGCCTTCGGCAGCAAAAAGCCCTTAGGAGACTCCAAGAAGCGCCCCGGAGGCCCCCAAGACGCCGCCAGAAGCCCCCGAAGGGCTCCCAAGATGCATGTCACAGATCCCTGCTTCTGACTCGCTTCCTCCTGCTCCCTCCTTCTCCTGCTCCTCCCTCCCACCCTCCCTCCCTCCCAGGGCTGCGGTCCCCCCGCCCCGGCCCGACCGGGGCCGCATTACCCTCTCCAAACATCGGACGACAGGTTTTTCAATCCGCGGTCCCGGAGGTCCCGACCCCCTCCTTGGAGTAGTTGTTTTGCCCCAGTTCCTATTTTTCGATGGCCTCTGGGCCCGAAACAGGCTCCCCCAAAGTGCAAAGCAGGAGAGACCCCGAGGGAGCGCCGTCGGCGTCGCGTCGGGCCCGCCGCGCCGCCCTCGAGGGCGGGCGCCTCCCGTCCGGAGGCCGTTGAGGCCCGGGGCAGAGTGCAGGACCCAGTCCCCCTCGCTCGGGGGAAGGAGAAGCGACACCACAACCACCACCAGGGGAGCCAGCTTCATCGAGAATGTCCGCGATGCCCCTTCAATTCAAGCTGGAGGTCGGGGATGTCTCGAGCGGGGAGGTGTGGCCACACCACCAGGGGGCATCCCCTGGCTCCTCGCCCTGGTGGTGGTGGTGGTGTCGCTTTTCGTTGCTCCCACCTCGCGTCGGGACAAAGAACACGACTGGAAATTTTGCAAAGGTTCCAGCCTCCAGGGGGCCCTTGCGGGGCCCCGGGGCCGAAAAACACAAGTCGGGATGAACAGTCGGCCCCGGGAAGTCATCCCGGCGTCAAGTGTCTTGGGAGGGGGAGGAGGGGGACGAGGAAGAGGGAAAAGGAGGAGGAGGACGAGGAGCGGGCGGAGAAGGAGGAAGAGGAGGAGGAGGAGGAAGAGGAGGGGGAGGAAGAGGAGGAGGAGGAGGAGGAGGAGGAGAGGAGGAGGAGAAGGAGAGGAGGAGGAGGAGGAGGAGGAGGGAGGAGGGAGGAGGAGGAAGATGATGGGGAGGGAGGATGATGATGAGGATGAGTAGGAGGAGGAGGAGGGGGAGGAAGATGATGAGGAGGAGGAGGTCGAGGAGGGGGAAAAGGAGGAGGAGGAGGGGAGGAGGAGGAGGAGGAGGGGGAGGAGGGGGGGGGAGAATATGGAGGAGGATGGGAGTGGAGAGGAGGGAGGAGGAGGAACAGGAGGACGAGGAGGAGAGGAGGAGGAGGAGGAGGAGGAGAAGGATGAGGTCGACGACGAGTCGGAGTATGCGGAAGGGGAGAGTGGGGGGGGAGGAAGGGAGGGGGAGGAGGAGGGGGAGGAGGAGGAGGAGGAGGAGGGGAAGGAGAAGGACGGGGGGAGGAGGAGGTGGAGGAGGATGAGGAGGAGGTGGAGGAGGAGGGGGAGGTGGATGAGGGGGAGGGGACAGGAGGGGGAGGGGGAGGAGAGGGCGGAGAGGCAGGAGGAGGCGGAGGGGGAAGAGGAGGACGGGGAGGAGGTCGGATTCTGGGCGAACGCCACATACTTGGACCTGTGCCTGCTCATACTGTCTTTGGAGCTGCTCCGTGGCCACGGCTAGAACCTAAGCGCGCGCGGAGCGCGCGCGTGGTTCTCTAGTACATATATATATATATATATGTTGTGTTCATATATGCTTGAAAGCTTTGCCATCTGACGCCTGCCTCCCCCGAGACTGCTTGTGTGGCCGCGCTCGATCGGTTGATTGGCTTTTTTATGTCCAGTGGCTGACTGGCAATCCGGCTGGTTGGATCGCTGCCTGAGTAGATTGTTGGTAGTTGGTCTTGGCTATTTGTTGGCTGTCTGGTTGCGCGCGTCTTTAGTAATCAATGTGGAATGGTGGTCTCGGAAACGCGCATCTGTTAATCTTCCCTGATTTACCAGGCATGGTTGCCTCGGGAGCGCGCGTGTCGAAGTTTGCCAGGGGTGCGGCCTGAACGCGTTGCGAATCTATGACGAGCTGCAACAGATTCTGGTCTCGGGGCGCGGGCTAGTCGTAATGTTCGCTGGCTGTGGGCTCGAGAGCTCGAGCTTAGCAGTGTACCAGGGGTTGTGGCCTCGGGAGAGCGACGGTGTTGTAACACAAAGGTGTGTGGCCTCGAAAGCCCGAGCGCGACGTAGTTCACGAGGGATGGTTGCATCGGGAACGCGAGTGGGACGTACTTCGCGAGAGGTTGTGGCCTCGAGAACGCAAACGCGCTGCATGTTCCCAGGGGTTGTGGCCTCGGGAGCTCGAAGGCATTGGAAGTTGCGGGGGGATTGTGGCCGCGGGAGCGCGAGCGCGTGAGGAGCCCGCACGTTTCGTCATTTGCATGAGCCTATGGAGCGAACAATGAGGGATTCTGGCCGCGGGATATTCTTCTTTGAGTCGGTAACAACGTAGCGTCAGTTACGGGGGGTCGCCCGCCCCCTCCCCCCTCCTCGTAACGGTACCATGAGTGGTGGGGGGTGGGGGGCGGTTGCCCCACGGGCATGGCGCGGTGCTCACAGGCACGGTGTTGCGCTGGCAATTTTATTGTGGTGCTCACAAGCGTATTGTGGCGCTCGCAGGCCCGACTCAGGCCCCGCTCCCCCCCGCACGTTGCTGGGGGGATGCATGATTCTGGCGAGGGGCCCAGCCATGTGCAGGTGTGATTACCGCAAGACAGGTGGACACTAAGGGAAGGGGCTATCAAAATGACCAGGGCGTGCGGGGGAAGTACGGAGCGACGCTGCTCATGGGGTCGCAGAGGTCAGATACGGAGTACCTGCGCGTCATTCGGTGCAGCTTTGCGGGGAAGCAGGCGACAGGGCATTTGGTAAAGGTCGCTATGGGGCCATGAATCTTGTGAGGAATGTGCTGACATGAGGGCGGACACGCACGCGAGTCCTGCCACTGTGGCCTTCGGTGGAGCTCCCTGCAGGGCCACGGGACATCTGAGTGGTGTGCCGAAATTGTGCGGAACAGGTAAAGATGTTGACCTTGAGACTGGGGCCTTAGGTGGAGCTTCCTATGGGGCCACAACACGTGTGAGGGATGCGCCGAAAGGGTGTGGACCAGGTATGCGGACCTTGAGACTGGTGCTTTTGGTGGAGCTACGAAACGTGTGAGAGGTGTTTCTGAAATGTTCTGGACCAGGTATGCGCACCCACGCTGGGGCCTCAGGTGTAGCTTCCTTTGTGGCCACGACGTACGTGAGGCGTGCGTCGAAATGGTGTTGACCAGGCATACGGACCCTGAGACTGGGGCCTTGGGTGAAGCTCCCCTTGGGGCCGCGAACCGTGCGAGGGGTGCGTCGAAGTGGTGTGGATCAGGTATGCCGACCTTGAGACTGGGGCCTTAGGTGGAACTCCCTATGGGGCTTCGAAGCGTGTGAGGGGTGTGCCGAAATGGTATGCGAACCAGAGAAGGAGGAGTGGGAGGAGGAAGGAGGAGTGAGACGCGGGGCGCTGCTGATCAAAACGAGGACCCAACTCAACACAGGATGGTGGGGAAAAATCAGTCTCCGGCATAGGTTCCCTCATCGCGTTTCGTCAGAGGGCTTTATACTTCAAAAAGAACCACAGGATAATCCCACAGGGTGGGCAGGGAGTCCGAGATCGCCCAGTCTGGCGACGGTTTCGCTGGGGTTCCTCACAATTTGTTCAGGAATCTTGTTCTCGCGTCAATGCCGGCTACATTTCTGGTCCAGACGGCAAGTAACAAATACTACGGAGGTGCACATGGCCGAGCTCTCACCATTGTCCCCTATACGTAGCCGACCTTTCTCTCCTCGAGCTGCCTCTTCATCATTTCTGCTATTAGGATGCTTTGCTGGGGTGTTTTTGTATCCCAGGGCACCCAGGGATTCCGAGGAGGTGGTTCGGTGGTGGTAGCGGGTTCCTTTCGGGCCCTGGTGTGCACGCGTGCTACAACCTTCCAGCTTCGGAACGTGGAGTAATTGACCTACAACGCCCGACACCTTTGGGACAGAGAGAAGCTGCACTGGAACTGGCAGTCTCTCGGGACGAGGAGCTGAGGACATTGTAGCAGGTGGGCTCTCTTACTTTTCCGACTCGCCATCGCGTTTGCGTGCCTCTTCTGTGGATTCGTACCAGTCACGGTGCGCGGCACAGGGAGTGAGAAAACGGGGCAGCAATTTCGGATCCCAAGGGGGCCGGCGGCTGCAGTGGGTCTTTGTCCGCCCCCGTCGGAGTGTTGTCAAAGGTGTCCCTGGCCCAAGTTGTTCCCAGGATTCCTGCCGAGGCCCAGACGGCCTCCAGAGCACCCCTCAACAGGCCCAGAGGCCAGAGGGCCCCAGGGGCTCCCAAATGGCGCGAAAAGCTGGGGACATCTTGGGCCAGCACTACTTTAGAAACACCCAGCCCGTGACGTGTCTGCCGTCCGCGCTGGTCCCGGCTGGCCGCCGCGGCAGGCGACCCGTGGGCGCCCGCCCCCCTGTACTCGATGGTGACGTCGCCGGCCTTGGAGGCAGCCGCCCCGCCTGGCCTCCTCCTCGCCCGCCGCCCGGCGGGGGCGGGCGCAGCGGCCAGCCGACAGGTAGCGGGGTTCAGCGCAAACGAGGGTCAGCCAGAGCGCTGGATCCTGCAGGATCCTGCAAAGCCGGGTTTTGGCTTTCTGGAACGCCCGGGATAGGCCCGTCGACGTCGACGTCCTCCTGGCGGTCGACGTCGTCCTCGACGCCGATGCCGCAGTTGTCCTCCACGACGTCGCAGCCGACGGACGTTCTCTTGTGGGCAATCATGGCTGAGCCACTTGTGGCCCTGGAGGTGGCATTACATCCAGGCTGGGCTGTGTGTTGGGAAGCCCCCCTGAGAAATACCATTGCAGGTAGTCTAGATTGGTTGAGCCGTGTTTGCGCTGAGCCAGGTTAGTCCACGCCCGAATCGGTCAGTCGACCATCGGTGTCGGAGAAGATAGTAGACGTCATCGTTCGAAGAGTCGGGCAGCGACCGTTGCTCCACAAGAGCGAACAACTTCCCAAACATAACCGCTCATTGTGTTAAGCAGTTTTTGTGGTTCTTGTATGCCAAGGTCCGAACGCGTTGTTCCTAGTAATGCTTACCCCGAAAGTGCTCTATGGAATCGTGGCCTCCCCTCGCTCGAGTCGTCCGTCGGTTCGATTCCTCCGCCTAACTCTGTCGCCTCCCTCCTGGGCTTCCGCAGCCCTGCCGCCGGGCCCCGTCCCAGTCCCCCCCCCGTCCTCGCCGTAGCGCGGCTGGGGGCGCACTCATATCGCGCCGCGGCGCTGCGGTGACATGCTCCCCCTATGTCGCAACAGAGTTTGAAGGAGGCACAGTGCGTCTTGTGGCCCGCGCGAGTGTTTGCCGCTGCGCCTGCGAGCAGGCGCGACTACAATATTCCCCCCAATGGTGCCATGCTTTTCTTCCTGGGCAGCAGTCGTTTTCCGTGTTTTTGGTTGGGTCTGGTTTGCTCGCGACGTATTGCGAATGCAGGCTGCGTTGGTCGCGCGGCGGACAGCAACATCCAAATGCCCCATGCAGGCGGCTAGTTTTCCTGTCTTTATTTCGTTCTCCCTTTTTCTTTCTCCCCGTCTGTCTGTCTCTCTTTCTTTCTGTCTTTCTCTCTTTGTTTTTGTTATCCCTCTCTCTCCCTCGAACTCTCTCTATCCCCGTCTCCCTCCCCCGTGCCCACTACTCAACATAAACACTAATTCTGAAGGAGGAAAAGCAAAGGCGAGAGTTAACGAGCGTTTGTCCGCGGCCGTTTGGGCTCTAGCGCCCGGCCGCCTATATCAACGTGTCGCGCCGCGACACGCTATTCGACATCGATGCGGAAACAATCCCTTGAAATGTCACCTTGCCGCTCACGCGGCCATATCATATCTCTTGCTTTATCGCTACTACGATAGAACAGGGGTAGTCGGATGCTACACCTGAGGCGTAGTAGTTGGTTGGGCCCACCACGTCATTTTAGACTTGGCAGCGGGGCTGGCTGTTGGTGGCCAGCTCTAGCTGTACTCCTTGCTATCCACGGCGCTATCTGGTGGACGACCGATACGGTGGACTATCAGGGCGTAGTGGTTTTATGTGGAGGAGATTATGGTTATCGCAAGTATACTTGCGCTGAAGCCTCTGCCCACGCAGAGGTCTCTTACCTGAGCCCTACATCTCGGCGCTATTATTCTCCTAACGTCCACACACACCAACGCTACTTGGCAATTTCTTCGAGGATGCGATGCATGATAGCATGCGTTATGACATCGTACCGCCCGCACCTCCTCGCAAACTGACGGAAGCGTCACCTAACAAACAACAGCCACCCACAACCGACACTTACTACGAGGCCACTGGATTGGCATCGCTATCTTTGGCATCCTCTGGGTCGCCATCGGATGTGCTGTTAAACGCATACAACGTATTGCAGACGACGCGCGCACTACCGGTCCCCACTGGGGCCTTGCCAGTAACGTATCTTTCCGCGAGTTCGCTCGCGAGGTACATGCCTTGGTCAACGTGGCCACAGGCACCACGATTCCCTCCCATCAGGCCGGTGCCTAACGTGGCCTTGTATAATGTTTTTCTTCAGCACTGAGTTCGAGAATCTTGAATATGAAAGACAACTGAACCCAGGGACGGCTCTCATCGATTTTCGTGTCCATGCGGGAGAACGGATCGACCAGACGCCCGCGCGTTTCGAGATTGCACGCTTCGAAGCTGACATTGCGGGGCTCATCATCCAAAATTTCCAGATCCTGGGAGTCGTACTGTTCACGGCCCTAGGTATCAGCGCCTCGCGTGCGCAACAGCCACTACAATCATTGAACCATCAAATGCCGAGGACTCAGCAACAATTCGATTGTTCACAGGGGCGCACGAGGGCTCGCGCCCGCATTTCGGACCGGACGAAAAGGGGGGGATAGGGAAAGGGGGGGGTTTGGAATTGGATGCCTGCTGCTGGTCTGACACGCCGAGCAGCGCGGCTACGCTTTCTCCCCCCCGAGCGCCGATTCTCCCTTTGTCCTTCCACCCCTCTCCCCTCCAGCCGCCTTCCTTCGCGCTTCCGCCCGAGCGTGCTTCTCGCGCGAACCCTGCGGTGCCAGAGCGGGCGCAGAACCGAGCGAGCCTCGAAGCGCGCGGTCTGGGGCGGCACTGTTCAGGCTGGGGTTTTTGGCCGTCCGGCGCAAGGGGGTCGGGCGAGGCGGTCTGGAACTCGGTCGCGGCGCTGTCGGTCCGAGCGCGTGTGCTTCGAGGCGCGGCACGGGCGTTGCGTGCGAACGCGAGTGCTTCTCGTGCGTTGCCCGTTCAGCGCGTTGAGCGCGCATGGATCGATCTTGCGTTCATAGGTGCGCGGGCGAACGCGCGGCCGCGGTGGAACGCGCGGGCAGGGCGCCAAATGCATCTACATTGTGGCCGGCGCGCATGCTCCCATAGCACTTCCAGGCATGCGAACGCAGGCCGAGAGTTTTAGGCGCCCACCTCATGTTAGCAAATCCCCAACCCAGCCCTTTACCACCGCCCCCGTTTCGCCCGCCCCGATCATTGCTGAGCGAGGCCCTGGCAACATTGGTGGCGTTTCAATCGCGGCCGCCGCGCTGGCGTCTTCCATGGTGACGTTCACGCGGGGCGACCTGTCAGCGCAATCTGGAACGGCGACCCACGACCGAACGAGGCCGCCACTTTAGTAAGCCAAAAAGTGGCCAGCCCTTGGGGTAGCAAGACCCCTGGGCTCAATATGGGGGGCCGTCGGCAACGGCGGCCCCCGTCCGAGCCACTGCCTTTGTGGGCTCGGCGGGGCAGCCCGCAGAGTCTAATTTCGATTGAGGCGCATGGGCCGACGCCTCGTCAGACGAAGGCGCCGGGGGCCCAGACTCCTGGTGTTCCTGCGCACCTCGCCGAAGGACAGCAAGCACAATGGATGTGCTTGGGCCATCAGAAGCACAAGCGCCGCTGGACATGTGTCATTGAGAAGCCGGTTCGATGGGTGCGACGCGCGGTCCGACGTGTGCTCGGGTCACAGGGCAAAGGTACACGGTTGCATGATAGAGGCATTCCACCATTCCTGGCTTCCCTTACGGAACCGCAGTGTGAGGACATCTTCCTGGTTAAGGGTAGAGGCCGTAGATGCGCCTCAGGACAGGGTCAGGGGCGTCGGGGTAGCCCGAAGGATGCCGGCGGGAAAACCATGGAATGCGATATTTGCCATAGCGCTCAGCATTCTCGCTGTGAATGCCCCGGGGGCGACGGGAGAGGCAGGGGGGTCAGTCGATGCATTTGGCTCGAACCGATTCGGACATTCACTATGTTGACTACGAGACCCCTTTAGCTGATATTGACGAGGCCCCCACTTCTGCTAGACACATGAACGCCAGCGTGTCCCTCGAGAGGTGCGCCGAGGAGCTCTGCGAGGAAGTGTTCTTCGGCCATGACGAAAGCGCTATCGCAGATTGGCCGGGCACCCCGATCGTGGGGCAACCTGCTCGCGTGGAGATCATCGAGGAGGGCGAGTGCCGGTCATCCGCCGATTTGGATTGCGAGATGGGGGGGGGGGGGGCACCTGCGAATTCTGGTGGATGCGGGCCGGGCGACTCTGATGACGAAACAGTACCGGCTACAGATGAGGAGTGGCGACAATTATTCCCACCGCAGGTGAATGGGAATCTCGTATGCGAGGTAACCTTTGATGATGACCCTCTGCGGGATATCAATATGAGCTTGAACGCAATGAAGGCCCCGCTCAACCTGCGTACTGCGCGAACGCCCATCGAGCCGCGTGGCTTGCGGGCGCGTGGATCGAACTGGCGACGATGAGAAACGGGGAGCTGCAAGCAAGCCGCCGCGCCACCATCGGAGTCATTCCTGCGGGCGTTCGCGCGCCCGCTCAAGCGGCGCGCGACGCCCGCGCGGGCGAGCTCCGAGTGGCTCGCCAGCAAATGCACAATTGCGGGATAACCTGCGTCAGGACGATGAGGACTTCGATGAGCCCACGGGCGAGCCTCGCTTCAAAGAGGTCAGTTACCACGGCGACGGCGTCGCCCGCCAGAGCACCCCGCAGGACTGCGTGGAGCGCTGGCGGGCGCAGGGCTACGCCGACCACGGCGTGCGTTTTCATTGGCCATTGCAGTCCGCGCGTCGGGGCCCCGACGCAGGAAAGGTCATCCGCTCCAGCGGGGCCGGCAACGCTGGGCAGCCCGACGAGCTGGAGAAGAAGGTTTACAAAAGAGGCATTTGTGCGAACCGGTTGAAATGCCGCGGGTTGGTGCGCGGTTGCGAGCACTTCGCGGGCCGCGGGCCGAAGTGCCCTATGGGGCGCACTTCGAGGAGCTCCAATTTGGGGAATCCCATGGGTCTGGTCGCGCGGGGGCGGCCAGGGTGGGAGGGTGGGCCCAAGCTGCAGCCCCAGACGCATGGCTTGACCAAGGCGGACTACAAGGAGCTGGATGACCTTCAGGCGGCACTCGTCGAGCAGGAGTGGCAGAATCTAGACGGCCAACACGTGCGCCGGCTCATGCGCCGCGATCGGGCGCGCCGCGCTTGCGAGGGGCGTTGCGCCCGATTCGCTGCGGGAGCCAAGGGCGGCCTCCTCTGCGGGGCAATCTGCTTCTTCTCGCGAGGGTGCTGACCGCGACCAGGACAAGCGGGGCGGTCCGCCGGCCGAGGCTGGAAAAGAGGGCGAGGCTGCGGGCCTCGCGCCAGCCGTTGACCCCGCCAACCCCGCGTCGGAGCATGAATGTGAGTCCAGCTGCGCTGGTGGCGACGCGGGCGCCGACGTGGACGCTGGCGCGCAAGTCACGGAGGGCGCTGTCCTGGAGAAGTGCGACGCAGTATGGTGCCAAAACCGATGCACAGGCTGGATCCATTCCACGGTGGAACGCAAGCTGCCCAAAGAAAGATACCTGGGTCGAAAGAGCGACGTCGAGATACAGGATCAAAAGATCTACCGACGGGGGCGAGCTCAGACGGATAATTCTTCGCAAGAGAGCGCGGGGGAACTCGTTGAGCCCGCGCTGGGGGGCCTGCTCATCGCGCGGACGAGCCCCCGAAGCGCTCGTCGAAGGAGACGGGCCTCACGAATGCGTTTCGGTCCTCAGGCATGCCGAGGTCGAGGAATCGGGCTAGCTCGCGAGAGGGCGCGAGCCCTGGGAGCCGCCAGCGAAGCAGAGCGAAGCGATCCGAGGAGACGCCCGCGGGGCAACCTGCTCGCAGAAAACGCTCCAGGGAGCCAGCTGTCGCAGCTGCCGCGGCAGCCTTTCATGGCAGTGGCGCGCGCGCGCGCCCGAACTGAAAAAACCTGTAGCACTTCGCGGTGCTACTTCTGGCCAAACCCATCGTGGGGCTGGCTGGTCACTCTCGCTGGATGGGCCAACTGCGCGCCATGTCTCGCAGCAGAAGGTTGACGTGAAGACGCTCCGGACCGCGTCCAAGGCGCCCCCGCCAGGGGCTGCCGGGCCAGTGCCGGGGCATCTGCGAGATGGAGAAGGACCCGCTTGGAAGTGCGAGGTCACTTGCTGAGTCTGCGTCTGCGTCGGCATCTGCGGGGTCACCTGCTGCGTCTGCATGTGTGGGGCAGCCTGCTAAAGCTCCTGAGGTTGAGTATGGATGCAGGCGCTGCTGGGAACTACTTGGCATTCCAGATCAGATGCCAGCTTGCCCTGCAAATGACGAAAAAGGCAGTTGGTGCCACGAGCCGATACAGGGTAGCCAAGTGCCCAATTGACTGCGCTGCAACGTGCACGAGCGAATTAGCCGCATAACGCCACCGAGTCCGTAACAGGCTGCGCCGAGCGCCCGTCATCGACTACAGCGGTGAGGCTGACGAACTGACGAGGATCCTCATAACGCAGCGCGAGCCAACGCGGTTATCGCCCCGCCGTGAGCAGAGGTCTTGCTTGAAATTGTTCACTACCGCCATCCGGCACAAGCCGTTCCATAGCGACAACATTTCACGACGATTCACGAATGTGGTTACCTCGTATGACAAGTACGACGGCTGGGTGCGCCTCGGGTACTTGCTTACACATTGGCCACCACAAAACAACATATGGTGGCATGGCAAGTACTTCGACGTCATTGAGCAGCAGCTCAAGCACAGACGCTGGGCATACCAGGTACTTGTTGTATTGGAGATATGCGACTCGGTCGATTTCAGCACTGGCATGGATAATATCCGACTCCAGCTGAAAAAAATTACCCACAGCGGGGAAACCTGCCCGACCTACGACCTGCGGCCCAGCAATTGGCACAGTAGCCCGTGCGTAACATGCCCAGAGTCACTGGGCTCGCCGGTGGCCGACCTGACAGTAGAAAGAGCACCGCGCTTCTTCCTGCATGGGACTCAGTGGAGGAACATCCCGAACATGCTGCAGATCGGTCTATCGCGCCGAGGATCAGATGTCCCAAACGGGGAGTCAGGCAGGCAAATGATTCATGGATGCCCTTACCTACCTGGGGACAAACACATCCAGTCTGGCATGCGTGCAATCGCAGAGGTATTGATACTGATCAGCCTCAAGAGCCTGATTCGCGACAACATCCCAGTGTGGTGGTTTGCAAGTGACATCGCCATCATTTCCGGGGCGGGAAATCGCATCCCAGTGCGCTTCATTGTCCAGCTCATTGGCATCAATGACTGCGCGCGCAATAGAGTTGAATAGACATAGGTAAACAAACTGCGCACCCCAAAACAGCGTGGTAACATGCCTGCATCCGTGCTGGACGATTGATATGAAGATCGTCAATACTCCTACCACGCTGAGGGGATGGATCGTCCCGGAGACGCCGTTTAACCTGCGCGTGCCCGCGCCAGTTGCACCCGCAGCTGGAGTGCACCATGACTCAGGACTAACACTGGTAGGCGCAGATTTGGAGGTGGACCGCCGCCGAGAGATTTAAACATTTATCCCAGTCAGCCTCTCGCCGAGCCCTAGCTGGAGAGTCCTGGATCACCTGGAGAGAGTGCCTGGGCGAGATCGCCCCTCCTGGACTGGTCGACGGTGGTGGTGGTGGTGTCCTCCAGTCGTCCTTCCTCTCCTCTTTCACCCCCCGTCATCATCCTTTAGCTCTATTTTCCAATGGTCTGCTTCCCTGCCTCTATCTGTGTTCAAGCTGCTGCTGTTGCAGATGTAGGGCTCGCGAGCCCGAGCCGGTCAGACCCGCCACTGCGTAACCAGTGGAAGAGGACCTCTGGGGCAGTTTTCCGGGGACAGCTCAGCCTAGAGAAAGTTGGACCCATGTTCAAGGGGACCATATTTCGTCTCTCGGTTCAGCTTTTGCATTTCGCTCAAGGGACAGATGGTCAGATATCCATATTGTTTGCGTTCCGTTTCCAATTTGGCCCCAGGTATGACATTATGTCTCTTCTCTTACTGCCGCAAAGTGCATACTGTTTCCGAGGTCAAACCAGGGCCGTAGCCCGGAGGAGGGCCCGTGAGGAAACTCGGGAAATCGTTACAAAACATGTTGAGCCGCAGCAGACACAAACGCTGGTGAGTAGCGAGTCTAGTGTTTGCTGTAGCACAAGCAGCAGCCAGTAGCCTAGCCTTGTAGAATATGTGGATATCAGGAAACCCAGGCAGAGTGTTTCCGAGCGGGGCCGACGATTTCATGGTTCTTGGACGCCCGTGAAATTAGCTCAAGGCGTATGCCCAATAAGGGCAAAAAGTACAAGTCGAGGTAGAGGTTCGACCTCAGAGCTGAGGGTTCGACGTTTCTCTTTTTCCCGGAAAGGGCAGAGGCCCAGGGTTCTCTTTTAGTTTGTAAACAAGTCCCCCGGTGCCTGCTTGAAGGAGGCCGGCGAATTTTTTCCCTGATAAATAACGAGGTCGAAGGAGGCCGGCGAATTTTTCCGTGATAAATAACGAGCCCGCGAATTAAAATTTGAGGATGTCTCGAGCGAAACGCTTGTTTTTGAGCGCCGGCGAATTAAAATTTGAGGATGTCTCGAGCGAAACGCTTGTTCCCGGAAAGGGCAGAGGCCCAGGGTTCTCTTTTAGTTTGTAAACAAGTCCCCCGGTGCCTGCTTGAAGGAGGCCGGCGAATTTTTTCCCTGATAAATAACGAGGTCGAAGGAGGCCGGCGAATTTTTCCCTGATAAATAACGAGCCCGCGAATTAAAATTTGAGGATGTCTCGAGCGAAACGCTTGTTTTTGAGCGCCCGCGAATTAAAATTTGAGGATGTCTCGAGCGAAACGCTTGTTTTTCAGAAAATGGTGAGGATGTCTCGAGCGAAACGCTTGTTTTGTGTTACTCCCCTCCCTGCACGACACCCTAGCACGACCATACCCCAGCACGACCACACCCCAGCACGACCAGACCCCAGCACGACCACCCCAGCACGACCACGCCCCAGCACGACCACACCCCAGCACGACCACCACCCCAGCACGACCCCACCCTAGCACGACCACACCCCAGCACGACCACACCCCAGACGACCACACCCCAGCACGACCCCACCCCAGCACGACCCCACCCCAGCACGACCACACCCCAGCACGACCACACCCCAGCAGACCCCACCCCAGCACGACCCCACCCCAGCAAGACCACACCCCAGCACGACCACACCCCAGCACGACCTCACCACAGCACGACCACACCCCAGCACGACCACGCCCCAGCACGACCACACCCCAGCACGATCACACCCCAGAACGACCACACCCCAGCACGACCCCACCCAAGCACGACCCCACCCCAGCACGACCACACCCCAGCACGACCACACCCCAGCAGGACCCCACCCCAGCACGACCCCACCCCAGCACGGCCCCACCCCAGCAAGACCACACCCCAGCACGACCACACTCCAGCACGACCTCACCACAGCACGACCACTCCCCAGCACGATCACGCCCCAGCACGACCACGCCCCAGCACGACCACTCCCCAGCACGACCACCTCCCAGCACGACCACCCCCCCAGCACGACCACCCCCCAGCACGACCACCCCCCCAGCACGACCACACCCCAGCACGACCACACCCCAGCACGACCACACCCAGTCGCACCCCCGTGGAATGTTTCGTGGGGTGTCTCGTGGAATGTTTCGTGGGGTGTCTCGTGGAATGTTTCGTGGGGTGTCTCGTGGAATGTTTCGCGGGGTGTCTCGTGGAACGTTTCGCGAGGTGTCTCGTGGAATGTTTCGCGAGGTGTCTCGTGGGATGTTTCGCGGGGTGTCTCGTGGGATGTTTTGTGAGATGTCGCCCAGTTGGGTATCGTGAAAACGTGACCATGCTGCGCATGTCTATATCCCTTTCCGGGTTCGTGGGTCCATCATGTTTCTCTGCTTTCCTGTTCCCCTCTCCTCGGTGCCTTCGTGTGGTGTGCGTGTCCTCGTGCTCCCGTTGTCCCTCTCCTCACGCTGCTCCGTCCCTGTGTGTGTGTGCGCGAGCTGAGGTGCCTGTATTCTCACTCCTGGGACCTAGTGTCACCGTGCACTGTTCGGGGTGGTTTCGTTCGGCCTCGCGGCCCTAACACTGTACATGGTGTTCCCTGATTAGACAACCCGTCGTGGCGGGAACGCCGACTGTCAAGTTTCGCTAGGGTTTTTTCCCGGAAAGGGCGTGGGCCCATGGTTCTCTTTTAGCTGTTTACCCCCGGGTCTGACGAGAAGAGGGCCGGCGGATTTCTATTGCGATAAATAACGAGTGGGAAGAGGGCCGGCGAATTATATATTGAGGATGTTCCTAGCGAAACGCTTGTTTTTCCCGGAAAGGGCATAGGCCCAGGGTTCTCTTTTAGTAGGTCTTCCCCCCGGCTTTTACTTGAAGGGGGCCGGCCAATTTCTTGTGCGTTAAATTACGAGGTCGAAGGGAGCCGGCGAATTAAAATTTGAGGATGTCCCTAGCGAAACGCTTGTTTTTCAGAATTTGTTGAGGATGTCTCGAGCGAAACGCTGGTTTTGCAGAGTTGGGGATGTCTCGAGCGAAACGCTTGTTTTCAGAATTTGTTGAGGATGTCTCGAGCGAAACGCTGGTTTTGCAGAGCCGACCGCGACGCGGAAAAGCGCCCCGCGCGCAGGAATTCCGATGATGTTTCGCGCGTGCCGCGTCCCGCGCGCAGGAATTTCGAGGATGTCTCGACTAATTCGTTTGTTTTGCTAGGATTTCCTTGAATTTTGGCAGGATGTCTCGAGCGAAATGCTTGTCTTTCATAATTTGTTGAAGACGTTTCGAGCGAACCGCTGGTTTTGCAAAATTGGGGGATGTCTCGAGCGGGAGCCTCGTGGGGGGCCTCGTGGGGGTCCAGAATTCAGAGGATGTCTCAGGCGAAATGCTTGTTTACACGTCCCGCTCGCAAGAATTTCGAGGATGTCTCGCGCGTCCGCGCCCCGCGCGCAGGAATTCTGAGGATGTTGGCAGGATGTCTCGAGCGAAACGCTTGTCCCCAGCACGTTCCGTAGCGCGTCCCCTTGGCACGTCCCGCGGTGCGTGCCTGTGGCACGTCCCCTGGCACGTCGCTTGGCGGGTCCCTTGGGACGTTCCGCGGCGCGTCCTCCTGGCATGTCCCCTTGTCAATTAGCTCTGGGGCAGCTACTATGTGTTCAGGCAGCTCGAGCTTAAGATTCAGATCAGGACTCGGATGCAGAGGAGGACTCGATCCACGAGGCTATAGAGCACAATCGCGGCATGGCACATCGCAAGTCAGCACGGCGCAGCACAGCACAGACTTCGGCACAGTACATCAAGATCGATAGACTCAGCATTGCAACTTGGCACGTTCCTTGGCACGTTCCGTGGGGCGTCCCTTGGCGAGTCCCCTGGCACGTCGCGTGGCGCGTCCCCTGGCACGTCCCGCGGCACGTCCATTGGCACGTTCCGTAGCGCGTCCCTTTGGCACGTCCCGCGGTGCGTGCCCATGGCACGTCCCCTGGCACGTCGCTTGGCGTGTCCTTTGGGACGTTCCGCGGCGCGTCCTCCTGGCATGTCCCCCTGTCGATTAGTTCTGGGGCAGCTACTATGTGTTCAGGCAGCACGAGCTTAAGATCCAGATCAGTTCGGTCAGGACTCGGATGCAAAGAGGACTCGATCCACAACGCTATCTAGAGCACAATCGCGGCATGGCACATCGCAGTTCAGCACGGCGCAGCACAGCACAGATTTCGGCATGGTACATCAAGATCGATACACTCAGCATTGCAACTTGGCACGTTCCTGGGGCGTCCCTTGGCGAGTCCCCCTGGCACGTCGCGTGGCGCGTCCCCTGGCACGTCCCGCGGCACGTCCATTGGCACGTTCCGTAGCGCGTCCCTTGGCACGTCCCGCGGTGCGTGCCCATGGCACGTCCCCTGGCACGTCGCTTGGCGTGTCCTTTGGGACGTTCCGCGGCGCGTCCTCCTGGCATGTCCCCCTGTCGATTAGTTCTGGGGCAGCTACTATGTGTTCAGGCAGCTCGAGCTTAAGATCCAGATCAGTTCGGTCAGGACTCGGATGCAAAGAGGACTCGATCCACAACGCTATCTAGAGCACAATCGCGGCATGGCACATCGCAGTTCAGCACGGCGCAGCACAGCACAGATTTCGGCATGGTACATCAAGATCGATACACTCAGCATTGCAACTTGGCACGTTTCCTGGGGCGTCCCTTGGCGAGTCCCCCTGGCACGTCGCGTGGCGCGCCCCCTGGCACGTCCCGCGGCACGTCCATTGGCACGTTCCGTAGCGCGTCCGCTTGGCACGTCCCGCGGTGCGTGCCCATGGCACGTCCCCTGGCACGTCGCTTGGCGCGTCCCTTGGGACGTTCCGCGGCGCGTCCTCCTGGCATGTCCCCTCTGTCGATTGGTTCTGGGGCAGCTACCATCTGCTCAGTCAGCTCGAGCTTAAGATCCAGATCAATGCGGTCAGGACTCGGATGTTAAGGAAGACTCGATCCACGACGCTATGTAGAGCACAATCGCGGTATGGAACATCGCAGTTCAGCACGGTGCAGCACAGCACAGCCCTTGGCACAGTACATTAAGATCGATACATTCTGCATTGCATTTGCCCGTCGCCCAATCAAGTGTCGTTGAACAGTTGCCGTGCCTTACATTTCTATATTCCTTTCCGGGTTCGTGGGTCGATCATGTTCAGAATTTGTTGAGGATGTTTCGAGCGAAATGCTTGTTTTGTGTTATAGATTGTCCTCTCCTGGGGACCAGAATTTAGAAGATCTCTCAAGTGAAATGCTTGGTTTCACGTGCCCAGGTCTTGAGGATGTCTCGAGCGAGACGCTTGGTTTCACGCCTCCAGGTTGCCTAGGCAGAGGTCAAGCGTCAGGATTTGTTGAGGATGTCTCGAGCGAGACGCTTGGTTTCACGCGTCCTCGTCGCCCAGGCGGATGTCTAGAATGAGGAGGTGGTGAGGAAATCTCGATCGAGATGCTTGTTTGTACGTGTCCAGGTTGCCCAGGCGGATGCCTAGCATGAAGATGAATTGAGAATGTCTCGAGAGATACGCTTGTTGTCACGTGTCCAGGTTGCCCAGGCGGATGTCTAACATGAAGATGTGTTGAGGATGTCTCGAGCGAGACGTTTGCTTTCACGTGTACAGGTCGCCAAGGCGGATGTCTAGAATGAGGAGGTGTTGAAAACGTCTCGAGCGAAACGCTTGTTTTCACGTGCCCAGGTCACCCAGGCGGACGTCTCACATGAAGATGTGTTGAGGATGTCTCGAGCGAACTACTTGTTTTCACGTGTCCAGTTCGCCCAGGCGGATGTCTAGCATGAGAATGTGTTGAGGATGTGTTGAGCGAAACGTTTGTTTTCACGTGTCCAGGTCGCTCAGGCGGATGTCTAGAATGAGGATTTTGACAGGATGTCTCGAGCGAAACGCTTGTCCCCAGCACGTTCCGTAGCGCGTCCCCTTGGCATGTCCTACGGTGCGACCCCATGGCACGTCCCCTGGCACGTCGCCTGGCGCGTCCCTTGGGACGTTTCGCGGCGCGTCCTCCTGGCATGTCCCCCTGTCAATTAGCTCTGGGGCAGCTACTATGTGTTCAGGCAGCTCGAGCTTACGATCCAGATCAGTTCGGTCAGGACTCGGATTCAAAGGAAGACTCGATCCACGACGCTATAGAGCACAACTGCGGCATGGCACATCGCAATTCAGCACGGTGCAGCACAGCACAGCCCTCGGCACGGTACATCAAGATCGATACAATCAGCATTGCATTTGCCCGTCACCCAATCAGGTGTCTTTGAAAACGTTGCCATGCGTTACATTTCTATATTCCTTTCCGGGTTCGTGGGTCGATCATGTTTTCTCCATTGGTGCGCACAGCGGTCTGCTTGTCATTAAACAACATATCCGGCCCTGACCAGAAGCCGAGTACCATCACCACATCATCATCCTTTTCCTCCTGCTCACCAGTCACGTCCTCCTCCTCCTCCTCCTCCTCCTCCTCCTTCCTATGTGCGCAGCTCCCTTTTGCGCACAACGCGATGTTGTTTCTGGGCGAGTTTCAGGGTCGCTGAGATACGTGTCCGTGGATAGAGACAACATCAGCGCAGTTGGTTGGTATGGGTGGGAGGGGTATGTAAGATATGGCGAGAACGCGCTTAGCTTGGCCCTATCCTCTGCCCTCCCTTTCTCGCCCTCCCTCGCCTTTCTTCCTTATCCTCCCCCACTTCTTTTCTCCTCCTCCATCCCCTCTCGCTTCTCTCGCTCCCTTTCCCTTGGCTTTCCTTCCTTATCCCCTCAACCTCCCTCTCGCCACCCCCCTCCTCCCAAATCTCCCTTCTTCCCCCCCCCGTGCAACCGAGATGCCCGCGCCCGCCGACGCGGCGACGGACGAGCTGGACCGGGGTCCGGGTTGCCCCTGCTGTTGTTCCCTGGTCTATGCTGCTGCTGGTCCTCCTCCCCCCTGCTTCCTCATTTTACGCTGCTGCTTCCTTCCTCCTCTTCATTCTTCCCCCCCTACTTCAGTATCCTCCTTCCTCTCCTCTTTTGGTTCGTTGCCTCCCTCCTCCCTCTCCCCCTCCCCTGCTTCCTCCCATCTCTTCGTTCTTCGCCCCTCGTGCGCACATGTCACGTCGGTGTTCGGCGAACGTCGGCTTGGCGCCCTCTCCTGCCGTTGTGACCTGACGTCCTCCTGCTTCCTCCCCCTGCGCTTTTTCCCGGAAAGGGCTCGAGCCCAGGGTTCTCTTTTAGATGGTTTACCCCCAGTTTTGACGGGAGGTGGGCCGGCGAAATTATTCTGCGATAAATTACGTGCGGGAGGTGGGCCGGCGAATTAAGATTTGAGGATGTCCCTAGCGAAACGCTTGTTTTTCAGAATTTGTTGAGGATGTCTCGAGCGAAACGCTGGTTTTGCAGAGTTGGGGATGTCTCGAGCGAAACGCTTGTTTTCAGAATTTGTTGAGGATGTCTCGAGCGAAACGCTGGTTTTGCAGAGCCGACCGCGACGCGGAAAAGCGCCCCGCGCGCAGGAATTCCGATGATGTTTCGCGCGTGCCGCGTCCCGCGCGCAGGAATTTCGAGGATGTCTCGACTAATTCGTTTGTTTTGCTAGGATTTCATTGAATTTTGGCAGGATGTCTCGAGCGAAATGCTTGTCTTTCATAATTTGTTGAAGACGTTTCGAGCGAACCGCTGGTTTTGCCAAATTGGGGGATGTCTCGAGCGGGAGCCTCGTGGGGGGCCTCGTGGGGGTCCAGAATTCAGAGGATGTCTCAGGCGAAATGCTTGTTTATACGTCCCGCTCGCAAGAATTTCGCGGATGTCTCGCGCGTCCGCGCCCCCGCGCAGGAATTCTGAGGATGTTGGCAGGATGTCTCGAGCGAAACGCTTGTCCCCAGCACGTTCCGTAGCGCGTCCCCTTGGCACGTCCCGCGGTGCGTGCCCGTGGCACGTCCCCTGGCACGTCGCTTGGCGCGTCCCTTGGGACGTTCCGCGGCGCGTCCTCCTGGCATGTCCCCCTGTCAATTAGCTCTGGGGCAGCTACTATGTGTTCAGGCAGCTCGAGCTTAAGATTCAGATCAGGACTCGGATGCAAAGGAGGACTCGATCCACGAGGCTATAGAGCACAATCGCGGCATGGCACATCGCAAGTCAGCACGGCGCAGCACAGCACAGACTTCGGCACAGTACATCAAGATCGATAGACTCAGCATTGCAACTTGGCACGTTCCTTCCGTGGGGCGTCCTTGGCGAGTCCCCCTGGCACGTCGCGTGGCGCGTCCCCTGGCACGTCCCGCGGCACGTCCATTGGGCACGTTCCGTAGCGCGTCCCCTTGGCACGTCCCGCGGTGCGTGCCCATGGCACGTCCCCTGGCACGTCGCTTGGCGTGTTCCGCACACGTTCCCCGGCGGCGCGTCCTCCTGGCATGTCCCCCTGTCGATTAGTTCTGGGGCAGCTACTATGTGTTCAGGCAGCTCGAGCTTAAGATCCAGATCAGTTCGGTCAGGACTCGGATGCAAAGAGGACTCGATCCACAACGCTATCTAGAGCACAATCGCGGCATGGCACATCGCAGTTCAGCACGGCGCAGCACAGCACAGATTTCGGCATGGTACATCAAGATCGATACACTCAGCATTGCAATTTGGCACGTTCCGTGGGGCGTCCCTTGGCGAGTCCCCCTGGCACGTCGCGTGGCGCGTCCCCTGGCACGTCCCGCGGCACGTCCATTGGCACGTTCCGTAGCGCGTCTCCTTGGCACGTCCCGCGGTGCGTGCCCCTGGCACGTCCCCTGGCACGTCGCTTGGCGTGTCCTTTGGGATGTTCCGCGGCGCGTCCTCCTGGCATGTCCCCCTGTCGATTAGTTCTGGGGCAGCTACTATGTGTTCAGGCAGCTCGAGCTTAAGATCCAGATCAGTTCGGTCAGGACTCGGATGCAAAGGAGGACTCGATCCACCTCGTCCCCGGCGTCCCTTGGCGAGTCCCCCTGGCACGTCGCGTGGCGCGTCCCCTGGCACGTCCCGTGGCACATCCATTGGCACGTTCCGTAGCGCGTCCCCTTGGCACGTCCCGCGGTGCGTCCCCATGGCACGTCCCCTGGCACGTCGCCTGGCGCATCCCTTGGGACGTTTCGCGGCGCGTCCTCCTGGCATGTTCCCCTGTCATTAGCTCTGGGGCAGCTACTATGTGTTCAGGCAGCTCGAGCTTAAGATCCAGATCAGTTCGGTCAGGACTCGGATGCAAAGGAGGATTCGATCCACGACGCTATAGAGCACAATCGCGGCATGGCACAGTCGCAATTCAGCACGGTGCAGCACAGCACAGCCCTCGGCAGGGTACATCAAGATCGATACACTCAGCATTGCCCCAGTCAGGTGTCTTTGAAAGCGCTGCCATGTGTTACGGTTCTATATTCCTTTCCGGGTTCGTGGGTCGATCATGTTAGCTGTTTGCCCCCGGATCTGACGGCTGTGGGGCCGGCGAATTTCTTTTTCGATGAATAACGAGGTCGCGTAGGGCCGGCGAATAAAATTTGAGGATGCCCCTAGCGAAACGTTTTTCCCGGAAAGGGCTCGAGCCCAGGGTTCTCTTTTAGATGGTTTACCCCCAGTTTTGACGGGAGGTGGGCCGGCGAAATTATTCTGCGATAAATTACGTGCGGGAGGTGGGCCGGCGAATTAAGATTTGAGGATGTCCCTAGCGAAACGCTTGTTTTTCAGAATTTGTTGAGGATGTCTCGAGCGAAACGCTGGTTTTGCAGAGTTGGGGATGTCTCGAGCGAAACGCTTGTTTTCAGAATTTGTTGAGGATGTCTCGAGCGAAACGCTGGTTTTGCAGAGCCGACCGCGACGCGGAAAAGCGCCCCGCGCGCAGGAATTCCGATGATGTTTCGCGCGTGCCGCGTCCCGCGCGCAGGAATTTCGAGGATGTCTCGACTAATTCGTTTGTTTTGCTAGGATTTCCTTGAATTTTGGCAGGATGTCTCGAGCGAAATGCTTCTCTTTCATAATTTGTTGAAGACGTTTCGAGCGAACCGCTGGTTTTGCCAAATTGGGGGATGTCTCGAGCGGGGGCCTCGTGGGGGGCCTCGTGGGGGTCCAGAATTCAGAGGATGTCTCAGGCAAAATGCTTGTTTACACGTCCCGCTCGCAAGAATTTCGAGGATGTCTCGCGCGTCCGCGCCCCGCGCGCAGGAATTCTGAGGATGTTGGCAGGATGTCTCGAGCGAAACGCTTGTCCCCAGCACGTTCCGTAGCGCGTCCCCTTGGCACGTCCAGCGGTGCGTGCCCGTGGTACGTCCCCTGGCACGTCGCTTGGCGTGTCCCTTGGGACGTTCCGCGGCGCGTCCTCCTGGCATGTCCCCTTGTCAATTGTTCACGCTTCGCGAATCCCCACCAGCCCATCCTAAAACAGCCATTTTAGCAAAGAGTACCGACTGTCGGGATTTGTTGGTCATCTTTTCAGCAATGATGCCCAGAGGAGTTGCTTTGATTCGATCAGAGAAGTGTGGGAGCATACAGAGAAACGAAGGACAGGGGATGCCGCCATATCCCAAGAGGGGAGGATGGAGGAGGAATCGGAGGAGGAGGTGGGGCAGGGGAGGAGGGAGGAGGAAGAGGGGGAGGCGGACGAGGAGGGGAGGACGAGCAGAAGGACCAGAGGCCTCTTGGATGCATCGCGGAGTCTCTTGGGATGTCTTTTGGGAGCCTCTTGGAGGCCTTTTGGGGCGTCTTGGGGGCCTCTTGGCGGCCCCAGGGGCTTCTAGGAGCGTCTTGGGTGCCTTGGGGGAGCCTCTTCGGGGGGAGCCTCTTGGAGGCCGTTTGGGGCGTCTTGGGGGCCTCTTGGCGGCCCCAAGGGCTTCCAGGAGCGTCTTGGGTGCCTCGGGGGAGCCTCTTGGGGCCTCTTGGGGGCCTCTTGGGGGCATCTTGGGGGCCTCTTGGAGGCCTCTTGGGGCCTCTTGGGGCTCTTTGGGAGGGGTCTGGGAGGTATCTTTGGGCCATCTTTCGGGCGATCGATCACAGATGGGGCGAGCATTTTTCCCGGAAAGGGCGCGGGCCCAGGGTTCTCTTTTAGTAGGTTAACCCCCCGGCCCCCCTGCGACTTGGGCCGGCGAAATTATTCTGCGATAAATAACGAGGTCGCGTAGGGCCGGCGAATTATTTTTTGAGGCTGTCTCGAGCGAAACGCTTGTTTTTCAGAATTTGTTGAGGATGTCTCAAGCAAAACGCTTGTTTTGTGTTATAGAGTGTCCTCTCCTGGGGACCTGAATTCTGAGGATTTCTCAAGTGGATTGCTTGTTTTCACGTGCCCAGGTCTTGAGGATGTCTCGAGCGAGACGCCAGGTTTCACGCCTCCAGGTGGCCCAGGCAGATGTCTAGCATGAGGATTTGTTGAGGATGTCTCGAACCAGAGGCTTGTTTTCACGTGTCCAGGTCGCCCAGGCGGATGTCTAGCATGAGCATTTGTTGAGGATGTCTCGAGCGAGACGCTTGTTTGCACGTGTCCAGGTTGCCCAGGCGGATGTCTAGCATGAGGATGTGCTGACAACGTCTTGAGCGAAACGCGTGTTTTCACGTGTCCAGGTCGCCCAGGCACAGCACAGCCCTCGGCACGGTACATCAATATCGATACCCTGAGCATTGCAGCCTGGCATGTTGCCTGGCACGTTCCGCGGAGCGTCCCGTGGCGAGTCCACCTGGCACGCCGCGCGGTGCACGTCCATTGGCACGTTCCGTAGCGCGTCCCCTTGGCACGTGTCGCGGTGCGTGCCCATGGCACGTCCCCTGGCATGTCGCCTGGCGCGTCCCTTGGGACGTTCCGCGGCGCGTCCTCTTGGCATGTTCCCTCTGTCGATTAGTTCTGGGGCAGCTACCATCTGCTCAGGCAGCTCGAGCTTACGATCCAGATCAGTTCGGTGAGGACTCGGATGCCAGGGAGGACTCGATCCACAACGCTATCTAGAGCACAATCGCGGCATGGCACATCGCAGTTCAGCACGGCCCAGCACAGCACAGCCGTCGGCACGGTACATCAATATCGATACCCTGAGCATTGCAGCCTGGCATGTTGCACCTTGGCACGTTCCTTGGCGCGTTCCTTGGCGAGTCCACCTGGCACGTCGCGCGGAGCGTCCCCTGGCACGTCCCTCGGCACGTCCACTGGCACGTTCCGTAGCGCGTCCCCTTGGCACGTCCCGCGGTGCGTGCCCATGGCACGTCCCTTGGCACGTCGCCTGGCGCGTCCCTTGGGACGTTCCTCGGCGCGTCCTCCTGGCATGTTCCCTCTGTCGATTAGTTCTGGGGCAGCTACCATCTGCTCAGGCAGCTCGAGCTTACGCTCCAGATCAGTTTGGTGAGGACTCCGATGCCAGGGAGGACTCGATCCCCAACGCTACATAGAGCACAATCGCGGCATGGCACATCGCAGTTCAGCACGGCGTAGCACAGCACAGCCCTCGGCACAGTACATCATCATCGATACATTCAGCATTGCATGTGCCCGTCGCCCAATCAGGTGTCTTTGAAATGTTGCAATGCCTTACATTTCTAGATTCCTTTCCGGGTTCGTGGGTCGATCATGTTCTCCCTCCCCCCGTCGTGCAATTCCGAGTACGAGCAAGCCTGAGCATGAGTGAGTGAGCCCAGCAGGGTGGCAGATGTTTCATGTTTCATGATATTGCATAGCTTCAGTTTTGTGCATTGGAGTTGTGTTTTCTATATGTGTTTTGCCTGCTACCGTCTCGGCTCTAGCGCCCCCTCGCTTGTGCTCAGAGGCACGGGAGTTTAGAAGCCCTGTGAGCAGGGCTCTTGAGCTTTAGGAGTTCAGAAAAGTACACAGATCAATACCACTGCGCAGCTTCCGCCGACTACTTGCATGGTAGCAGGAGCACGTGGTTGACACGGAGTTCTAATACGATGATCGAGGATCATCGAGGCAAGGTGCCAAGCTGGGATGGGGATCCAAAGACTTGGCGGACGTACAGGCGGAAGGCCCTCCAGTACCAGGAGGGCACCAAGAGGGAGGACAGGTACTTGTGCGGCCCGCGGCTGGAGGCGAAGCTCACTAGCCGGGCCGAGATTGCGGTCGAGCGCTGCAAGGCTGGTTGGCTCTCCAGGCCCGACGGCGTGGAACGGCTCCTGGCGTGGCTGGAACGCAGGTGCTCTAGACAGGCTGTGCCCGACGTCGGACAGGAGCTCGAGACATTCTTGATCAAGACGAAGCGCCGCAAGCTAGAGCCGATGCAGCAGTGGACGGACCGCTTCGAGACCGGGTACCAGTACCTCAGGCGCGCGTTGGCACGCGCGCTTGGACACACAGTTCCAGTTCAGGTCGCGCCACCGTGGAAGAGGTCTGGGCGACCTTACCGGTGGATCGAGGTCGAACGTGACTGGCCATTCGAGGGTAGCGAATGGACGTGGGAGTACACGGACGGCCTGCCAGACGACGAGAAAGAGGAGTCGCACCACTGGAGCGCCGCTGACCAAGACGCGGATGCAGAGGAGGAGCTCGGGGACATGCCGGAGGTGTTCCCTAGCCTGGTCCTGGGCTGGCTGATGCTCGTGCGGTCGGGGCTCGACTCGCGCGAGAGGGCTGCCATCATGACGGCGACGGGCGGCTCGCTGGAAGTCAACATCATCCGGGAGAAGCTGATCTCGAGCTGGGAGGATGACGACCTGGCGGAGCGTGACGGGCACTCGAGGTTCCCGAAGGCGTACACAGCCCAGCTGGGAGAAGATGATCGTACGTGGCTTGACGGGGACGATGGACCAGACGCGAGCAGCTTCGCAGCCGACGTGGGGAACCACGAGTGGCAGGAGGAAGACCCAGGCCAGGAGGAAGTGAACGATGACGAGATCGAGACGTACTTGGCAGCTCAGCAGGATGAGGCGGAGGCGCTTGCGGCGCTTCACACCGCCCAGCGCACCCTCCGCCAGGCCCGGGAGGCCCAGGCCGACAGCCGGCTGAGCAGGGGCTTCTACCGGGGAGGACGGCCAACACCGAAGGGATCAGGCAAGGGCTTCTCGGCGGGATTTCGCCGACCACTTCCTCCCCAGGTGGGAGGTAGAGGCCAGATCTTGCCGACGAACAAGGGCCAGAAGAAGTGCGCGAAATGTGGGGGAGCTCACTGGGTTCAGGACTGCCAGGACCGTCATGACCCCCGGCTCCGGCCAGGAGCTGCTGGCACGCCAGAGGCGAGCGCGAAGGTAGCCGAGTGCAGGAGGGAGCTGAAGGTCAACCTCGTGACCTCGCTGGTCGCCGAGCAGGAGCCTCAGGACATGGAGTGCGAGGCGATGTTCGCAGACCAGGCCATCCGCGAGGGCAAGGGCATCGTCGACCTAGGATGCACGGACGCCATGGGTGGCGAGCGTGCGCTGGACATCGTGGCCCGCAAGAACATGGAGAAGTACGGTGACACCAGGCTGCTGGAGGTGAACCGGGACTACAGGCCGGTCTATAGCTTCGGGAATGGCGAGAAGGAACGCGCCTACGGACAGGTGAAGTTCGGCATCACGGGCGCGGGCATAGAAGGCGATATCGCCATCAACGGTTTCTCGAAGGATGTCCCGATCTTGGTGTCCAAGAAGGTTCTGAAGAAGCTGGGAGCTGTCGTGGACTGCGAGACTGGGGTGACCGTGTTCGTGAAGCTCGCGCCGGACATTCCCGTTCAACTGGAGGAATCACCTGATGGAGGACACTACTACATCAGCCTGGTCGACGACTTGCTGGGGCAGCGCGTCAGAGACCAGAACCAGTTGCGGAACTTCAGGACCATCAGCGAGAACATCAGTGAGTGGGACAGTAGGCCAGTGGCCGCAGTGTGTCAGGGGCCAGACAGCAGCTCGGACACTCGGGCTGAGCAGTCGGAGCGCTACATGTATCCATCTCAATCGGGCCACAGCGTTGCCCTCGATGAGTCCCCAGTCGGATCAGCAGGTGCGTGCAGAGGTCAGCCCTGTGACCAGGGGTGCCCCACAGCTGGTTGCGGGATTCATCATGACGTTCAGTTACAGCCTCAGCTGGGCCCCACATCAGGTCCCAGAGCCACCGTTCCTCACAAAGGTCAGGCGCCGTCTCAGGTTAGCCACGCGATGGATCTCGGAGCTCACCCAGCATCACAGGCGAACCAGAGGGCCCAGATGCATCTCTATAGCCGTTCGGGCTCGAGCCAGGCAAGTTCACTCGAGTCGACGGCGACCGACGGCATCCAGCCCCCAGCAGCTCCATATCCAACAGATCTTCCATATCTCAGGCCGAAGGCGGTCGATGTCAACAAAGGGATGCGCTGGGGTAACCTCATCCGCGGGGCGGTCCAGCTCACCTGCTCCGGGATCACATGCTCGTGCAATGCGGCCATTCCAGATGCCAACATCTCGCAGTGTGGTGCAGGGCCTCTATTAGGCGGAGGTGCTCCACCTACCCCAGGAGCTTGGCCCGACGCGCAGTCCGGCCTGGGGCGTGAACGAGCTGAAACAGATCCTCAAGGGGCACATGTTTCCGGAGGACGAAGCACCAGCGCAGGTGGCCATGCAGGGCCCCAGCTCGAGGAAGAAGCCCCAGCTGTTGGTGAAGGCCGAGGAGGTAGGGGCCCACGTGACACACGACATGACGAATCCGTCACTCAGGCCCTCAATCCGCAAGGCCATCCTCATGAAGCACGCACTGGGCCCGAGCGACCACATGGGCTTCGGGAAGCACGGAGCCATGACCTAACCGCAGGCTCAGAACCAGTACCAGTCCTACACGTCCTGGTTCCCGAAGGAGTTGGACAAGGGGAGCAGCTGGGAGCTGGCCCGGTTTGCCTCATGGCTCAACGAGCAAGGGAACATCGACGAGAAGGCGGAGATGACCAGGGATCCGAAGGAGGTCCCGAAGGAGCCGGCCCAGGCTCGAGGGGGCGCGAGGTCATCCCGCAGGAGGACATCGGGCGCGATCGTGGAGGACGAGATCGTGAAGCAGGACAGGCTCGAGGCTGCGATCAAGGTGCAGAAGAAGGAGAAGGAGTCCAACCGTCTGGCCCAGCTCAACCAGAAGATCGGCCAGCTGGAGGGCCAAGCGAGCTCAGCCGGCCCCAACGCCGGGAGCTCCGTGCCAATGGGTTCCAGTCTGAATGGTCTGGCAGAGGCTTGAACTGCACCAAGGAGCTGGATCCCAGGAAGCAGCGCTGGCTCGCCAAGTGCATCAAGGAGAACGGCCACTTGGAGGACTACGAGGCGATGATGGCCCACGGCGGCATCAAGCTGATGGAGGTCGCATGTAGCCCCACGTCCATCCTGAGCGCGAAGATGATGGAGAAGTTCGGAGAGGGTGCTGTATGTCGCATCAGTGCCTGGAATGGTTTCAAGCTGGGGCCCAATGGAGGCAACAAGAGGGCTCGAGAGGCACGTGATGAAGCCGAACCAGACCACCTGTGGATTAGTACGAGATGCGGCCCGCTATCGACCCTTACCCTCGGCTTCAACGGTTCCAACCCCATCAGGGCCGAGGCCACCAGGAAGCGCAGACTGCAAGCCATCAAGGAGTACAAGGGCGCGGTGCAGCTGGTGTACGACCAAGTGGCTCAAGGTAAGCATGTACACTGGGAATGGCCCATCAAGTGCGAGGGCTGGGGCCACACGATGATCAGGAAGATGGTGGAGGACTGTTCAATGACTGTGGTGAAGGTGGCAGGCTGCCCAGCTCGGTGTGAAGGACAAGAAGGGCCTGCCGCTGCTGAAGGAATGGCTGATTGCTGCGACGTCTCCGAAAATGGCCGCTAGGATGTCCGCGGAGTGCTCAGGGGACCACCGACATGGAGAGCTTACAGGAGGCGGCCTCACAGCGGCCACCAGCTATTACCCGGACGAGTTTGCAAGGCGAGCGGTTCGGGCGATGATCGAGGAGGCCGCGCCAGACTACCACGAGTTCCTGAGATGCTTGGCCGAGCCCGAGGAGGTCCTCGACCAGGCGATGGCAGCCGACCAGGAGGAGATGAAGATGAACACAGACGTGAACTCGAAGGAGTACCAGCAGATCATGAAGTGGCTCACCTCGATCCACCGTGGCTCAGGCCACAGCTCGAAGGCCTCCATGCTGAACGCGCTGCGGAGGAAGGGCGCCAGCCCACAGGTGCTACAAGTGGCCCAGGACTTCCTCTGCGACGCATGCGAGGAGGCGAACAAGTTCAAGCCTACGCATCCGCCCGTCAGCTTAGAGGCCATCCCGCCAAAGTGGAAGCACATCCAGGCGGACCAGTTCGAGTGGGAGCACCCGCAGACGAAAGTCAAGTCCAAGATTTCCCTGATCATAGACGAGAACTGCAGGGTGCGAGTTAGCAAGCTGCTGCACCACATGGTTGGCGAGGACCGGCACAGGAACCCAGTATGGGCGGACCTCAAGTCGTTCTACGAGGAGCGCTGGTTGCCATACTTCGAGGGTGAAGGTAGACCCCGAGGGATCCTGGATGTCCAAGCAAGCGGCGGAGTACTTCGATTCCGACTCCATCGGGTATGAACCCATACCTGGCCAGGCTCATTGGCACATCTCCCTCGCCGAGGAAGCCATCCAGGCCACCAAGGGGACCATGGATAAGCTGGTGGCGGAGAACCCCGAGATGACAACGGAGGAGGCCTTGGCAAGGGCGACCGCAGCTGGAAACTCACGGGAAGACGTTCGAGGACACTCACCCCTTCAACGCGCCCTAGGACGGGCACCAGACCTGGACGGACACTTCTTTGAGAGCGACTTCGACGAGCTGCCCTACGTGGAGGCCCAGAGGGTCGACAAGGAGTTCGGGGAGAACTACACCAGGATGTACGCGGCAGAGCAAGAGTACCTGAGGCAGGTCTACATGCGGCGCCTCAGCAGAGCGGAGAACGCGAAGAATCAGGCGGTGAAGTCCGCGGTGCCAGGCATGTGGGTGCGCTACTTCAGGAAGGAGAAGGGCGAAGCCAAGGGCCGCTTCAAGGGGCTCGCGAGGGTCCTGGCCACAGAGACAGCGCGGCCAGTAGACGGCGACCTTGGCGAAGGACGTGTCCTCCATCCTGGGCGTGCAGGATCCGTGGTGTGGCTTGTAAGAGCCGGGCGTATCATCAAGGTAGACCTCTGCCAGGTCCGAGCGGCTTCCTCACGGGAGATCGCATACGCCGAGCTGATGGGAGGCAAGGACACGCCCTGGACGGTCCACACCTTCATGAATCAGGCGCTGAAACACGAGTACCTGGACTTCACGGGCCACGACCCCACAGAGAATGACATGGAGATCTCAACCTGGGAAGGACTGCCAGAACCAGCCCCTCCACTGAAGAAGGCCCGCACAGGGCAGGCTGCGGGAGATGGCCAGACCTCAGGGAGCCGTCCAACACCACCGGTGCGGAGGCGAATTATCAAGAAAGGACACCATCCAGGCGGGGTGGCCGACCAAGCTCGAGCGTCTCGAGCCGCCCTGGCGGAGGAGCAGATGAAGGAGAACATGGCCCTCATGGCGAAGTCCACTCCAGATGCCCGGGCATTTTGGGCTCGTCAAGGTACGTCGCTGGAGGTCTCCGTTGAGGTTCCATTGGAGGGCAAGCCGCTCAAGCAGGCCACGAGGCATATGAGCACCTATATGGCGAGCCAGCTGCGGAAAGGCAAGCGCGAGATTTCGGAGAGGACGTTGACCCCCGACGAGATGGCGAAGTTCAGCCAAGCGAAGGCCACGGAGGTGAAGAACTACATTGTGTCTTCGGTGCTGGAGACACTCCCACCAGGAGTGACCCCGCCTCCTGAGGACATCATGCGCATGAGGTGGATTCTCGAGTGGAAAATGAACGAGAACACGGGCGAGAAGAAGCCGAAGGCGAGGATCGTTGTCCTGGGTTACATGGACCCCGAGTACGAGCACCGTCCGACTACCGCCCCAACCATGACGAGGACTTCGAGACACCTGGTGCTGCAGGCGATGGCGTGGCTGGGCTTCAAAGGCTACAAGGCGGACGTGACGGGAGCTTTCACGCAGAACCGAGAGATCCAGCATGACCTATTCGTGTTGCCCGTGAAGGAGTTAGCAGCAGCCCTGGGGATGCCCGAGGGTGTTACCATGCGGCTCAGGAAGGCGGTCTACGGGCTTGTGGAGGCGGCGATCGAGTGGTTCATGACCGTGAGTGAGGCGCTGGAGGAGTTCGGTTGGACCCAGATGAAGATGGACCCCTGCGTGTGGGTACTCTACGGTGACGCGCACGGCAAGGATAACAACTTCACCAAGGAGGCGCTGAAGGATTTCACGGACCCAGGAGTGCTGGAGGACCTGATCGCGGCGAAGGGAGACCTGGACATCATAGCCATTGCGGGGTCGCACGTAGACGACTTCCTGCTCGGGGGCAACGACGCGGACCCCAGGTGGATCACCGCGCGGGAGCAGATTGAGAAGCGTTTCAAGTGGAAGGCCTGGGAGTCGGAGGAGTTCATGCAGACGGGGGTGAGGATCAAGCAGCAGCCCGACAGGAGCTTCCGCATGGATCAGAGCGAGTACGTGAAAACCATCGAGAAGGCGTACCTCGCCCCGGAGCGCAAGAAGGCCAAGGACATGCCGACCACTGACAAGGAGAAGGGCCAGCTGAGAGCTATCCTGGGAGCCATCGGGTGGAGGTCCGAGCAGTCAGGTCCCATGCACTCGGCCGACACCAGCCTGTTGCTCAGCACGATACCCTTTTCCACTGTGCAGACCATCAACGAGACCAACCGACTCGTCGATCGTGTTCGTGAATGTGCTGACCTACCCGTGGTGATCCACAGCCACTCTCAGTCACAGGTGTTGGTGCCAGTGGAGTGGTCTGACTCTTCGGAGGCCAACCGGCCCGACGGGAAGTCCACGAAGGGCCTGGTGGCAGGGCTGGCACCTCTGAAGATCCTCAAGGGCGACGAGGCAGACGTGAGCCTCATATCCTGGAAGTCAGGCAAGATCGATCGTGGTTGCCGCAGCTCCGTGGCATGCGAGACACGCTCAGCTGTGGACGCGGAGGACGAGCTGTACGGTATCAAGTTACAGTGGCGGGAGATCCTGGGCAACAACATCGACTGGAGGAGTCCCGAGGGAGTTCTGCGCAGACTGCCAGGAGCGGTGGTTGTGGACTCTAAAGGGCTGTACGACAAGCTGCAGGCTACGGTCTACACCTTCCGGGGCAAGGAGAAACGGACTGACGTGGAGGCAATGACGCTGAAGGAAGGGACACAGGCGGCGAACAACTGGATGCTCTGGGTACATGGAGATGCTCAGCTCGCCAACTCGCTGACGAAGGGACACGAGCCGGGCCAGCTGCGGATGTACTTCAACAACGGGCACCGCTGGAAGCTAGTTTACGACGAGAAGTACCAGAGTGCGCGTAAAAGGAAGGCAGCTGGGATCCAGCCGTTCGAACACGTGGGAGTTGGGACTCTGAAGACTCCATGTGGTGCAACAGTTCATGTCAATGCAGCTGCTGGCCCCGACTCCCCGCCATACGAGGCCATGACTGAGTGCAGTTCGGACGAGGAGCTGGACTCAAGGATGCTCAGCTTGGAGGACCCTTATCTGTGCAATTCCGAGTACGAGCAAGCCTGAGCATGAGTGAGTGAGCCCAGCAGGGTGGCAGATGTTTCATGTTTCATGATATTGCATAGCTTCAGTTTTGTGCATTGGAGTTGTGTTTTCTATATGTGTTTTGCCTGCTACCGTCTCGGCTCTAGCGCCCCCTCGCTTGTGCTCAGAGGCACGGGAGTTTAGAAGCCCTGTGAGCAGGGCTCTTGAGCTTTAGGAGTTCAGAAAAGTACACAGATCAATACCACTGCGCAGCTTCCGCCGACTACTTGCACGTCGGGGCCACGATCCTCGTGAGGGGTGTCGAGTTTTAGCCCTCCCTGGAGTCGAAAAAGACTCCTCCAACGACCCGCGGAACGCCCTCTCCAGGCCCAGGGGGAGAGGGGAAGAAGGGGGTTGAGAACAGAGCTGGCTCTCTAAACCACTCACGCCCAAAGGGCTGGTGGGATTAGCTCTGGGGCAGCTACTATGTGTTCAGGCAGCTCGAGCTTAAGATTCAGATCAGGACTCGGATGCAGAGGAGGACTCGATCCACGAGGCTATAGAGCACAATCGCGGCATGGCACATTGTAAGTCAGCACGGCGCAGCACAGCACAGACTTCGGCACAGTACATCAAGATCGATAGACTCAGCATTGCAACTTGGCACGTTCCTTGGCACGTTCCGTGGGGCGTCCCTTGGCGAGTCCCCCTGGCACGTCGCGTGGCGCGTCCCCTGGCACGTCCCGCGGCACGTCCATTGGCACGTTCCGTAGCGCGTCTCCTTGGCACGTCCCGCGGTGCGTGCCCATGGCACGTCCCCTGGCACGTCGCTTGGCGTGTCCTTTGGGACGTTTCGCGGCGCGTCCTCCTGGCATGCCCCCCTGTCGATTAGTTCTGGGGCAGCTACTATGTGTTCAGGCAGCTCGAGCTTAAGATCCATATCAGTTCGGTCAGGACTCGGATGCAAAGAGGACTCGATCCACAACGCTATCTAGAGCACAATCGCGGCATGGCACATCGCAGTTCAGCACGGCGCAGCACAGCACAGATCTCGGCATGGTACATCAAGATCGATGCATTCAGCATTGCAACTTGGCACGTTCCGTGGGGCGTCCCTTGGCGAGCCCCCCTGGCACGTCGCGTGGCGCGTCCCCTGGCACGTCCCGCGGCACGTCCATTGGCACGTTCCGTAGCGCGTCTCCTTGGCACGTCCCGCGGTGCGTGCCCGTGGCACGTCCCCTGGCACGTCGCTTGGCGTGTCCTTTGGGATGTTCCGCGGCGCGTCCTCCTGGCATGTCCCCCTGTCGATTAGTTCTGGGGCAGCTACTATGTGTTCAGGCAGCTCGAGCTTAAGATCCAGATCAGTTCGGTCAGGACTCGGATGCAAAGAGGACTCGATCCACAACGCTATCTAGAGCACAATCGCGGCATGGCACATCGCAGTTCAGCACGGCGCAGCACAGCACAGATTTCGGCATGGTACATCAAGATCGATACACTCAGCATTGCAACTTGGCACGTTTCCTGGGGCGTCCCTTGGCGAGTCCCCCTGGCACGTCGCGTGGCGCGCCCCCTGGCACGTCCCGCGGCACGTCCATTGGCACGTTCCGTAGCGCGTCCGCTTGGCACGTCACGCGGTGCGTGCCCATGGCACGTCCCCTGGCACGTCGCTTGGCGCGTCCCTTGGGACGTTCCGCGGCGCGTCCTCCTGGCATGTCCCCTCTGTCGATTGGTTCTGGGGCAGCTACCATCTGCTCAGTCAGCTCGAGCTTAAGATCCAGATCAATGCGGTCAGGACTCGGATGTTGAGGAAGACTCGATCCACGACGCTATGTAGAGCACAATCGCGGTATGGAACATCGCAGTTCAGCACGGTGCAGCACAGCACAGCCCCTGGCACAGTACATTAAGATCGATACATTCTGCATTGCATTTGCCCGTCGCCCAATCAAGTGTCTTTGAACAGTTGCCATGCCTTACATTCCTATATTCCTTTCCGGGTTCGTGGGTCGATCATGTTCCTTATAGATCAATCCTCCCTGTCGTGTCCCTGGACATGTCGGTCAGGAGGGGCGGTCGTTTGGTTAGTGTTTTGATTTGGGGCTTCGGCGGAGATGGACACCTGGGAAAGTCGAAACGGTCTTGTGACGTACCTAACCCATTCGCATCAAATGACAAGAGGAGTTGGCGCAAACTTGCCAGGACAAAGACAGTGCAGGCGCCGTTGTATGTTGTGTACGCTACGTGGGATACGCGCACGTGGCATGATTCACAGGACGGCAATAGAAGGACGAGGAGCGAGGGCCCAAACTCAACGAGGACATGGGGGTGAGAACGGAGAACATGAGAAGGACGCGAGGGGGGCCGAACAGTCAGCGCGCCAGCAGCCGAGAGAAGGTGACAGGAGGAGGTGGACGGCGACGAAAGCGACGGGAGGAGGCAGGACTGAGGTTCTTTTTCGTCGATGTTATGCTGAAGATGCAGCGCTTCCTGCGCCATGTCGCCGCGGCGCTCGAACGTCTCAAGCCTGCTCATATCCAGTGCAAAAAGCGAGCGAGGCCTACCTCGCCCGCTAGCTTCTTTGCCTCCTTTCCTGCATGCTTCACTGCGGGAGCTAAACGCTGGAAGGCCCGCCGCCAGGTCTGCGGGCGACCCGCGGGCAAAGAAATCAAGGCGTGGTCGCGTATCGCGTATCATCAGGAGGTTGTCGAGGCTGGGAAGAGGGGTTCAGGTTGGTGCTCCGTGTGAGACGTTACTTTGCTGCACCCCCCAGAGGCCTTCCGAAATTGGCGACCGTTTCGCAAATCGCAGCTCCCCAGGGATGTTGAGATCCTTGGTGGTCCGCGTAAGACATCATCCCGCTGCACCCACCAGCAGTCTTCGAATGTGGCGACAGTTTTGCAAATCGAAGCCCCCAGGGATGGCGAGGACTCATTGGAGTCTGGGTAAGACGTTGTTCCGCTGGACCCCAGCAGCCCTCGAAAGTGGCGGCGATTGCGCAGATCGCAGCCCCCCAGGGCGCGCCGCCAGTTTTGCGGCCGGCCCGCGGGTAACGAAGTCCAGGCCGGGGCTGCGTATCATCAGGGGGTTGCCCAGGCCGGGAGAAGAAAAAATCCAGGATGGTGGTCCGCGTAAAACGTCGTTGCGTAGCACCCCGCAACAACCCTCGAAATTGGCGACCGTTTCGCAAACCGCACCCCCCCAAGAATGGCGAACTCTCCTGGTGGTCGGCGTAAGGCGTCATTCCGCTGGACCCCCCAGCAGCCTTCGAATGTGGCGACGGTTTTGCAAATCGAACCCTCCCAGGGGTGGCGAGGACTCGTTTGAATCTGGGTAAGACGTCGCTCCGCGGGACCCCCCCGCAGCCATCGAAAGTGGCGACCGTCCCGCGAATCGCAGCCTTCCCAGGGATGGCGAGGTCTCTTGGTGGTTTGCGTAAGGCGTCACTCCGTTGGGTCCCCCAGCAGCCCCCGACAGTGGCAACAGCTTCGCAAATCGCAGCCCCAGGGATGGCGAGGACTCATTTGAATCTGGGTACGGCGTCACCCCGATGGATCCTCCAACAACGATCGAAGCTGACAGCACTTCCGCATATCGCAGCCCCCCAGGGATGGCGAGGTTAAAATTGAGTCGGGGTAAGACGTCGTTCCGCTGCACCCCCCAGCGCCGTCGAATGTGGCGACAGTTTCTCGTACTGCAGCCCCCCAGGGATGGCGAGGTCTCGTTTGAGTTTGAGTATATCGCCAGTTCGCTGCACCCCCCAGCAGCCCTCGAAAGTGGCGACTGTTTTGCAAAACGAAGCCCCCCAGGGATGGGGAGGTTTCAAATGAGTCAGGGTAAGACGTCGTTCCGCGGGACCCCCCAGCAGCGTCGAAGCTGGCGACAGTTGGGGGGTTGGGAAACATTGAAAACCGACGCCGCGGATTGAAGCATTCGACATTGAATAATTGAAAAATTCAAAATCTATAATTGGGGCTCCCAACGTGCAACATTGTAACATTTCACTATTTTGTAAATATTTACATTCGACGAAATGTGAAAACTGTCATGCTTCATATTTTCCAACATGGGCGAGTGCAGAAATCAAAAATTTTGGGGATGACGGATGGGAGACAGAAGTGGGCAAACAGACGTGATCAGCATCTAAAACGATTTGCGAAAATGTCTCGACCGAAGCGTTCGTGCCAACACCCCGCAAGGGAGCCGGGATTATGCGCTACATTTACGTTTTCGCGGCCAGATAGTGGGGATGTCCCGAGCGAGGCGCTCGTGTTGTGCCCGTCTGGTCTGGTCCGCCCGTTTGGTCTGGTCCTCCCGTTTGGTGTGGTCTTCCCCTTTGGTCTGGTCCTCCCGTCTTGCCTGGTCCTCCTGTCTGGTCCGGTCGTCCTGTCTTGTCTGGTCCTCCCGTCTGGTCCTGTCCTCCCGTTTGGTGTCCCCCTCGAGTTTTGTGTGGTCTTCAAAGCGAGTCAGGCCGGGATCAATACCCCCCTTACTCAGGAAATTTATTTTTCTCCCTTTCCTCTCCCTTCAACTCTTTCCATTCCCCTCGCATCCTTCTGGTGGCGTGGCGACTGGGCCTGGCGAGTCAAGCTTAGTAACCCGCCGGGATCATTTTCCCGGCCGTACGGATGCTTACGGCCAGAAAGAAAAATCGTGCTCCGCAACCTCCTCCTCCTCCTCCTCCTCCTCCTCCTCCTCCTCTTGTTCGTCGTCGTCCCTCCTTTCCGTTCTCCTCCTGCGTTTCGTCCGTCCTCCGCCTCCTCGCCAACTTCACCCCCCTCTTCCTCATCCTCGTCCTCGTTCTCCTCCACCTTCTCCATGCCTCTCCTCGTCTGCGCCCCCCTCCTCCCCACCCGCCCCCACCCCTTTTCCTCTCCCCCCAGCTCCCCCCATTCTCCTCGAGTTCTCCCCCAACCCCCTCTTCGTCGCCCTCAGGGGCGGCCGCTCTCTACTCGCCGCCAGAGCCAGCCTTGGAGAGTGTGAGTGAGAGTTTTGTCTTCGGGACGTCGTCGAAGCACTCGCTTACATCCTCTGGAGGGACGACAAGATACCGATACTGCTAGGCCCCGGACCTCTCCTGGGGTGCATTCTGACCAGAATTTCGAGGCAACTCCAGCCGTGGCGACGAGGATCTCCAGGACGAGCTGTGGTATCAGTACCTGTTCATCCGCCGACCTTCGATCGATAGATCCCGCCAGATCATCCTCGTCCCCCTCGTCCTTCAGGCCGTCAGGATGCGGGCGGGTCTGGCGATCGTCACTCTCGCGCAGGGCCGATTTTCCCGGAAAGGGCTGTGGCCCAGGGTTCTCTTTTAGCTGGTTTACCTCCGGTTTTGACTTGTTGAGGGCCGGCGAAATTATTCAGCGTAAATAGCGAGGTAAAGTGTTTTTTTTTTGGTTTTTGAGAAAGTGCGTTTCGTGCGTGCCCGCTCGAGGAAAGTGCGCCCCCCATCTCGGATCCTCGATAAAAAATTGGGTCCGCAGACCTCCGCTTTCCCTCGTTAAAAAAAAGGTGCGGAGCGTTTTTTCTTATAATCCTCGACAAATAACAGGGTCTGGAGCCCCGACCGCGACGCGGAAAAGCGCACCGCGTGAAGGAATTCCGAGGATGTCTCGCGCGTGCCGCGTCCGCGGAGGAATTTTGAGGATGTCTCGACTAATTCGTGCGTTTTGCCACGATGACTTGGCATTTTGACGGGATGTCTCGCGCGAAACGCTTGTTTTTCATCATTTGTTGAGGATGTCTCGAGCGAAACGCTGGCTTTGCAAAATTTATGGATGTTTCGAGCGGGGGCCTTGTGGGGTGCCAGAATTCAAAGGATGTCTCTGGCGAAATGCTTATTTTCACGTCCCGCTCGCAGGAATTCCGAGGATGTCTCGCGCGTGCCGCGTCCCGCGCGCAGGAATTTTGAGGATGTCTCGACTAATTCGTTTGTTTAGCGAGGATTTCTTTGGATTTTGACAGGACGTCTCGAGCGGAACGCTTGTTTTTATTAATTCTTTACGCTTCGCGTATCCCCACCAGCCCATCTCAAAACAGCCACTCTTGCGAAGCATGCCGACAGTCGTGTTTTTCAGGCGTGTTTCCGCCTGCCCCCGCATATCTCCCCTGTTCCTCCTTCCTCCCGCCTCCTTGTACATCCTCCTTGTGGTGGGAGCGGGAGAAGGACGAGGCGGAGGAGGAGGGAGAGAAAGCGCTCCTCGTGGTTTGAGTCGTTTGGGGTTTCTTGTCCTGGTGTGAGTCGTTCGGGCCCTTCTTCCTGGTGTGAATCGTTCGGGCTCTTCATGATGTGAGTCGTTCGGGCTCTTCGTCTTGGTGTGAGTCGTTCGGGCTTCTCGTGGTGTGAGTTGTTCGGGCCCCTCGTCGTCGTGTGAGTCGTTCGGGCCCCTCCTCCTGGTGTGACTCGTTCGGGCTCCTCGTGGTGTGAGTCGTTCGGGGCCCTCGTCGTGGTGTGAGTCGTTTTGGGAGCCTCTTGGAGGCCTTTTGGGGCGTCTTCGGGGCCTCTTGGCGGCCCCAGGGGCTTCTAGGAGCGTCTTGGGTGCCTTGGGGGAGCCTCTTCGGGCCTCTTGGGAGCCTCTTGGAGGCCGTTTGGGGCGTCTTGGGGGCCTCTTGGCGGCTCCAGGGGCTTCCAGGAGCGTCTTGGGTGCCTCGGGGGAGCCTCTTGGGGCCTCTTGGGGGCCTCTTGGGGGCATCTTGGGGGCCTCTTGGAGGCCTCTTGGGGCCTCTTGGGACTCTCTGGGAGGGGTCTGGGAGGAATCTTGGGGCCATCTGTGGGGCGATCGATCACAGATGGGGGGAGCATTTTTCTCCCCCCCCCCGTCGGGGCCAGAATCCTCGTGAGGGGTGTCGAATTTTAGCCCTCCCAGGAGTCGAAAAAGACCCCTCCGGCGATCCGCGGTGGGACCTCTCCGGGCCCAGGGGGAGGGGGTAGGGGGAGGGGTAAACCCCTCCCCGAAGGGGAAGAAGGGGGGTTGAGAACAGAGCGGGCTTTCTAAACCACTCACGCCCAAAAGGCTGGTGGGATTTGTCGAGGATGTCTCGAGCGAAACGCTGGCTTTGCAAAATTGGGGGATGTCTCGAGCGGGGGCCTCGTGGGGGGCCAGAATTCAGAGGATGTCTCAGGCGAAATACTTGTTTTCACGTCCCGCTCGCAGGGATTCCGAGGATGTCTCGCGCGTGCCGCGTCCCGCGCGTAGGAATCCTGATGATTTTGTCAGGATGTCTCGAGCGAAACGCTTGTCCCTAGCACGTTCCGTAGCGCGTCCCCTTGGCACGTCCCCGCGGTGCGTTCCCATGGCATGTCCCTTCGCACGTCGCTTGGCGCGTCCCTTGAGACGTTCCGCGTCGCGTCCTCCTGGCATGTCCCGTTGTCCATTAGCTCTGGGGCAGCTACTATGTGTTCAGGCAGCTCGAGCTTAAGAGCCATACCAGTTCGGTCAGGACTCGGATGCAAAGGAGGACTCGATCCACGAGGCTATGGAGCACAATCGCGGCATGGCACATCGCAATTCAGCACAGCGCAGCACAGCACAGATTTCGGCACGGTACATCAAGATCGATACACTCAGCATTGCAACTTGGCACGTTCCTTGGCACGTTCCGTGGGGTGTCCCTTGGCGAGTCCCCCTGACACGTCGCGTGGCGCGTCCCCTGGCACATCCCGTGGCACATCCATTGGCACGTTCCGTAGCGCGTCCCCTTGGCACGTCCCGCGGTGCGACCCCATGGCACGTCCCCTGGCACGTCGCCTGGCGCATCCCTTGGGACGTTTCGCGGCGCGTCCTCCTGGCATGTCTCGTTGTCCATTAGCTCTGGGGCAGCTACTACGTGTTCAGGCAGCTCGAGCTTAAGAGCCATACCAGTTCGGTCAGGACTCGGATGCAAAGGAGGACTCGATCCACGAGGCTATGGAGCACAATCGCGGCATGGCACATCGCAATTCAGCACGGCGCAGCACAGCACAGCCCTCGGCAGGGTACATCAAGGTCGATACCTTCAGCATTGCATGTGCCCGTCACCCAATCAGGTGTCTTTGAAAACGCTGCCATGTGTTACAGTTCTAGATTCCTTTCCGGGTTCGTGGATCGATCATGATGTTGACGATGATGACGATGCTGATGATGATTGTGATGGCTGCTGCTGCTGATGCTGCTGCTGGTGATGATGATGATGATGCTGATGATGATTATGATGATGATGCTGATGATGCTGCTGCTGATGATGATGAGGATGGCGATGATGATGATGATGATGATGACGATGATGATGCTGATGATGATGATGGTGATGATGATGATGCTGATGCTGATGCTGCTGCTAGTGCTGATGATGATTATAGTGCTGATGCTGCTGCTGGTGATGATGATGATAATGACGATGACGATGATGATGATGATGATGATGATGATGATGATGATGATGATGATGCTGATGATGGTGATGATGATGATGATTGTGATGCTGATGATGCTGATGATGCCCATGCTGATGATGCTGATGATGCTGCTGATGATGGTGATGATGTTGATGATACTGATGCAAATGATGATGATGCTGATGATGATGATGACGATGATGATGATGATGCTGATGATGATGATGATGATGCTGATGACGATGATGAGGTTGATGATGATTTTGATGATGATGGTGATGACGATGATGATGATGCTGATGATGATGATGTTGGTGATGATGATGATGGTGATGATGATGATGGTGATGATGCTGCTGCTGCTGATGTTGATGCTGATGATGCTGATGATGATGATGCTGATGCTGATGATGATGATGCTGATGATGATGATGTTGATGCTGCTGATGCTGCTGATGATGCTGCTGATGATGATGATGCTGATGATGCTGATGATGAATGCTGATGATGATGATTGACGATGATGATGATGATGTGATGATGACAATATGATGATGCGGCTGAGCTGATGATGATGATGATGATTATGATGATGATGCTGATGCCTGATGCTGATGCTGATGATGATGATTATGATGATGATGTGATGATTACGAGGACTAGGACGAGGATGAGGCGAGGACGAGGATGAGGATGGCGGAGAGGATGAGGATGAGGATGCTGGTGGTGACGTTGATGCTGTGCTGATGAATGATCATGAATCCTGTCATGATCTGATCATGATGATGATGATGATGCTGATGATGATGCTGATGATGATGATGATTATGCTGATGCTGATGCTGATGCTGATGATGATGATGATGACGATGATGATGATGATGATGATGATGATGATGATGATGATGATGATGATGCTGATGCTGATGCTGCTGATGCTGATGCGGATGCTGATGCTGATGCTGATGCTGATGCTGATGCTGAGGAGGAGGAGGAGGAGGAGGAGGAGGACGAGGAGACGGAGGAGGAGGAGGAGGAGGAGACGCATCAGGAGGAGAACCATGAGGAG
>CAUYUJ010014823.1:190209-249608 GCA_963575745.1 Prorocentrum cordatum | reverse complement strand
GGCAGGCAGGCAGGGAGGGAGGGAGGGAGGAGGAGGAGGAGGAGGAGGTGGAGGAGGAGGAGGAGGAAGAGGAGTAGGAGGAGGAGGAGGAGGAGGATAAGGAGGATAAGCAGCAGCAGGAGGAGGAGGAGGAGGAGGAGGAGGAAGAAAAGGGAGAGGAGGATGAGGAGTAGGAGGAGGAGTAGGAGTAGGAGTCAAGCTAGCCAGCTCGAGCGAGTCAAGCATGGCATGCCCAGTCCCACCCGCCCTCCCACAACATAAGAAGCAAAGCTGGCACAACTGGGGGCCGAAGTCACACCGGCCAGCCGGTTTGGTACAGCTGATGCGGCCGCGATGGCGGTTGCCGACGGGAACTGGCGAGCGCGTGTTGAATGCCGCGCACGCATTGCCAGACGAGTCGAGAATGGCCCGGTACACCGCAGGAAGCCAGAGGTGGCCGGAGGAAGCCCGACGGTCTGACAGGACACCCCAAAGCATTTTTGTGAAAAAGCATTGGGTTTTTGATGTTTTTATGTTGAAATGCTTGCAAACACACGGTGTTCGGTAGGATTCTGACATGAACGCGCGAGTGTGCTCTTTGTGGTATTTTTTGCACAGGATTCGCGGCCTGGGTGCATGACAGAGCATCGCGAGTGCACCGCGCGATGACGTGAAATCGCTGGATTTGACCGAATTCTTAAGATTCCTATGGTTTTCCTATGATTTCAGCAAGAGAGCCCGGGCGGGAAATTTGTACAATTTTTGTGAAAAAAAACATTGGGTTTTTGATGTTTTTATGTTGAAATGCTTGCAAACACACGGTGTTCGGTAGGATTCTGACATGAACGCGCGCGTGTGCTCTTTGTGGTATTTTTTGCAATGGATTATCGCCGTGGACGACAGGACGTCCATGTCGAGAGGAAAAAATAAGAAAAATGTTGATTTTGTATTGTTTTTTACAGGTTAGGATGGGACCACCCGGATGCGGCCCCTAATGGCCGGCCTGAGGGGGGAGTAGGAGTATATTCTAATAAGGAATAAGGATAGGAGTATGAGGAGGAGGAGGAGGAGGAGGAGGAGGAGGAGGAGGAGGAGGAGGAGGAGGAGGAGGAGGAGGAGGAGGAGGAGGAGGATGAAGATGAAGGAGGACGAGGAGGAAAATGGAGGAGGAGGAGGAAGAGGAGGACGAGGAGGAGGACGAGGAGGAGGAGGAGGAGGAGGAGGAGGGATTCGATGAGTACCACGGCTCGTACACGTAGCATGTTGTTATGATGTTCATAGAAGCGCGGGTTCGCAGTAACGAGTGTCTGTTTATTTAATCGCTTCGCTCATTCCGCCGGCCCATATTGTCGCACCGTTGTGGGCTAGCCGGGTTTTGGGGCCTCTTGGGGGCCGTTTTGGGCCCTCTTGGGGCCTCTTTTGGGCCTCTTGGGCGCCTCTTGGGGCGTCTTGGGGGCCTCTTGGGGGCCTCTTGGGGCCTTTTGGGGGCCTCCTGGGCGCCTTCTGGGGCGGAGGGCTCGATTTTTCAGTTCTCGGTTCCCCTCTTGAGCCCCTCTTGGGCCCGTCTTGGGGCCTCTTGGTCCGTCTTGGGCGGCACTTGGGCCGTCTTGGGGGCCCTCCTGGGCCGTTCCGGGGCCGTCTTGGGAGCCTCGTGGGCCGTCTTGGAGCGGTCTTGGGGGCCTCTTGGGCCGTCGTGGAGCGTCCGGAAGCCGAAAAAGCCAGAACGCAAAAAACACAGAAAAACAATGCAAATCAACGATTTTGGCCTCTTGGGGCCCTCTTCGGAGGCCTCTTGGAAGGCCCTTGGGGCGTCTTGGAGGCCTCTTGGGCTGTCTTGGGGCCCTGTTGGGCGTCTTCGGGCGATCTTTGGCCGTCTCGGGGCCATCTTGGACCGTCTTGGAGGCTTCTTGGGGACCTCTTGGCCCGTCCTGGGGCCCTGTAACAGGGCTCCGGCATCTCTGGCCCGACCTTGCCGGGACCTTGCCAGGGACTTGCCGGGACCTTGCCGGGGTACTTTTCGTCCGGGGACCCCCAGGGGCCGCCCCGCGCGCGCGAATTAGAAATATTGTTAACCAGGTAACGGAGATCTTAGCACGCCCTGGCCCGTTGGGCCGGAGAAGCGCGGGTTCGCAGTAACGAGTGTCTGTTTATTTTGGCCAGTACATGTGTGGGTCACAGGTTGGACGTTCCCATACCGAATTTGCCAGCAGAGTCCTTCTGGTGGTTCCTGCCGTCTGATCGTTGCTCGGTGTTGCTGTCCTTGTCGTTCTAAATCGTGTGCTTGCCCGCCTTCCTCTTACATCAGCTCGGCGAGCCCAGATCTTTGCTTTCTTCGCCTTTGCGCCTTCTTTGGATTCTCGGCCTTCTCCGAGTTCTCCGCCTGCTCCGCCTCCGCTGCCTCGAGCTTTTCCGACTTCTCAGGGTTCTCGGGTTTTTCCGGTATCTTTGGCCTCTCTGGTTTCTCTGGGCTCTCCGGCTTCTCCACCATCTTCGCCTTTTCTGGCTTGCCTCTACCTGGCTCAAGCCATTCGGGCTCAAGGATCGCCAGGTGAGCGCTCCGTGTTCCCGCATCGGTACTGCACTCTCTCTCACATTGATATTTGTGACGACATCTGCGCTCGCTTCGGTTGTAGGCGCCGAAATGCAGCTCATGCAGATGTCTGCGTTCGGGCTGAACGGTTCAGAGGTGGCAAGTCGAGTGATGAAAGATTTCACGGCATGTAGTATTCCTACGACGTACGAGTGGTTCTCAGTTTTGTTTGGCTGCGCATTTCCAAGGTTCACCACATTGCGCACCAGTAGTTGCAGGTCCACCGTATGGAAAGCGACCCTTCCTGCCTGCGTCGATGGTTCTACGGAAGCCTTCATAGTCAGCTCACGTGCCGATGAAGCAGGAAACAGACAGCAAGCCGACAGAATGGACATCCTGGTGGATGGCAGCATCGTCGCGACAGTTTTCAATACAGTATCGCAAGAGGTATCAGTGCCCTAGAATCCATCAAATACGGAACTACGCGTCGAGTCCACCAGCTACACTTCTCAGTACCACCTCCACATGCAAATAATCCAGATCGTATTCGAGGCAGCAACACCGGTACCTTCTCTGCCTTATTCCAGCTTCTTCGGCTTCTCTTGCTTCTTTGGATTCTCCGCCTTCTCCGCTCTTTCCGCCTTCTCCGCCTGCTCCGATTTTTCCTCCTTCTCCGCCCTCTCCACCTTCTCCGCCTTGTCGGGCTTTTCCAGCTTCTCGGGACTCGTCGGGCGTCTGGGGAATCCCCGGCTCTCAGGCTTCTCGGTCTTTGCGGCTTTTCGCGTTGGGTTGGCCAGTCGGGTCGGGCGGGCGGGCCCTGACGGGCGGATCTGGTCAGGTGTCAGTCCTGTGGGTGGAGCGTTTTTCGCAGAATCCACGGGCCCGCTCGAGGATGGCGCGCCCTGCGCGTCGAATATCTGAGGATGTCTCGAGCGAAACGCTTGTTTTGCAGAACTTGAGTGGCCTTGGCGCCCCAGGATGCCCAGGTGGTTCTGGGAACGCGGACACAGCGTAATTTCTCAGGGAACGTGGTCCTGGGAGCGCGGACACAGCGTAATTCACGAGGAGGCGCGGCCCTGGGATCGCGTACGCAGCGTAGTTTATGAGGGATCGTTGCCCAGGGAAAGCAGACGCAGCGTAATTTACATGGGGTCGTGCCCCTGGGAGCGCAGACGCAGCGTAATTTACAATGGATTGTGGCTTTGGGAGCGCGGGCGCAGTGTAATTTATAAGGGATTCTGGCCTTGGGGGAGCGGACACAGCATATTTTACTAGGGATCCTGCTCTTGGCGATGTGCGCACCCTGTCAGCGCAGCAGTTGACTGTCGCAGCTGGCCTGGCAAGCCACATCAGGGAGGTTTACCTCCGCCAGGCCACCTAGGGCGGTATCTAACATGGTTGCGGGACAATCGTGAAAACATTTGTGTTCCTAACGCCCCAGCATCATCACGTCCCGCTCGCAGGAATTCCGGGGATGTCTCGTGCGTGCCACGTCCCGCGCGCAGGAATTTTGAGGATGTCCCGTAGCGCGTCCCCTTGGCACGTCCTACGGTGCGACCCATGGAACGTCACTTGGCACGTCGCCTGGCGCGTCCCTTGGGACGTTTCGCAGCGCGTCCTCCTGGCATGTCCCCCTGTCAATTAGCTCTGGGGCAGCTACTAGGTGTTCAGGCAGCTCGAGCTTCAGATCCAGATCAGTTCGGTCAGGACTCGGATGCAAAGGAAGACTCGATCCACGACGCTACCGCGGCATGGCACATCGAAATTCAGCACGGTGCAGCACAGCACAGCCCTCGGCACGGTACATCAAGATCGATACAATCAGCATTGCATTTGCCCGTCACCCAATCAGGTGTATTTGAAAACGTTGCCATGCGTTACATTTCTATATTCCTTTCCGGGTTCGTGGGTCGATCATGTTTCATCCCGAGCCGTTTTTGACGGTCTCGGGCCCAGCGAAGGCTCACAGATCTTGAAACAACAACGAACAAAAACCGCTATGTTCTTTCATCACGTCGGACGTCTGGGGATACCCCCAGATCCTCGTCGTCGTTCTCGCCTTTCAAGCCCTCAGGATGCGGGCGGGTGCGTCGGGTGATCGCCGCCCTCGTGCAGGGGACTGTCGGAGGCCCGGGCAGGCGCTCCGGCAGATCCGCGTCGATCGGAGTCCCCGGCAGGCGCCCTGGCGGGTCAAGCTTTGCAACCCATCGGGCGCATTCTTTCCTGGCCGTAAGGATGCTTGCGGCTGGGGAAATCTTCGTGCTTCACAAATTCCTCGTCCTCCCCCCCCTCCCCCTCGTCTTCCTCCTCCTCGGCCTCCCACCTGCCATCCCACCTGCGCTCTCGTTCTCTTCCCTCCCTTAGGCCCTCTCTCTATATCCAGGTCCCCCTCCCCTCCCTCACTCGTCACCCACAGGTTCCCTGAGGCAAGCTTGTTGTTCCCAGCCATCATGTGGTGTTGGGTCCTCGTTTTGAAGCGACAGCGCCCCGCGTTCCTTCCTTCCTTCCTTTCTCTCCTCCTCCCCCCTCCTCCCCACCCCTCCTCCTTCCTCCCCCTCCTTTTGCTCTCCGCATCCTCCCCCATCCCTACTCCTATCCCTGCCTCTGCCCGCAGGCCCCAGTGGGGGTGCCCGCATGCGGTTCCCGCGCCCAGGGCAGCGCTTCGTGGCCCCGTAGGAAGCTCCACCGAAGGCCCCAGTGGGGGCGCCCGCATGCGGTTCCCCCACCCAGGGCAGCGCTTCGTGGCCCCCACAGGGAGCTCCACCGAAGGCCCCGGTGGGGGTGCCCGCATGCGGTTCCCCCACCCAGAGCAGCGCTTCGTGGCCCCATAGGGAGCTCCACCGAAAGCCCCAGTGGGGGTGCCCGCATGCTGTTCCCCCACCCAGGGCAGCGCTTCGTGGCCCCCACAGGGAGCTCCACCGAAGGCCCCGGTGGGGGTGCCCGCATGCGGTTCCCCCACCCAGAGCAGCGCTTCGTGGCCCCATAGGGAGCTCCACCGAAAGCCCCAGTGGGGGTGCCCGCATGCGGTCCCCCCACCCAGGGCAGCGCTTCGTGGCCCCACAGGGAGCTTCACCGCAGGCCCCAGTGGGGGTGCCCGCATGCGATTCCCGCGCCCAGGACAGTGTTTCGTGGCCCCATAGGGAGCTCCACCGAAGGCCCCAGTGGGGGCGCCCGCATGCGGTCCCCCCACCCAGGGCAGCGCTTCGTGGCCCCACAGGGAGCTCCACCGCAGGCCCCAGTGGGGGTGCCCGCATGCTGTTCCCCCACCAAGGGCAGCGTTTCGTGGCCCCACAGGGAGCTCCACCATAGGCCCCAGTGGAGGTGCCCGGATGCGGTTCCCCCACCCAGGGCAGCGTTTCGTGGCGTCTCGAGCGAAACGCTTGTTTTCAGAATTTGTTGAGGATTTCTCGAGCGAAACGCTGATTTTGCAGAGCCGACCGCGACGCGGAAAAGCGCCCCGCGCGCAGGAATTCCGAGGATGTCTCGCGCGTGCCGTGTCCCGCGCGTTGAGGATGTCTCGACTAATTCGATGTTTTTCGAGGAATTCTTTGAATTTGGGCAGGATCTCTCGAGCGAAATGTTTGTTTTTCCCGGAAAGGGCTTCAGGCCCAGGATTCTCTTTTTGAGGTTTCCCCCCGGTTTGGACGGGAAGAGGGCCGGCGGATTTCTTCTGCGATAAATAACGAGTGGGAAGAGGGCCGGCGAATTAGAATTTCAGGATGTCCCTAGCGAAACGCTTGTGTTTCAGAATTTGTTGAGGATGTCTCGAGCGAAACGCTTGTTTTGTGTTATAGCTTGTTCTCTCCTGGGGACCTGAATTCAGAGGATCTCTCAAGTGAAATGCTTGTTTTCACGTGCCCAGTTCTTGAGGATGTCTCGAGCGAGACGCTTGGTTTCACGCCTCCAGGTTGCCCAGACAGATGTCTAGCATGAGGATTTGTTGATGATGTCTCGAACCAGAGGCTTGTTTTCACGTGTCCAGGTCGCCCAGGCGAATGTCTAGCATGAGGATGTGTCGAGAAAGTCTCGATCGAGACGCTTGTTTGCACGTGTCCAGGTTGCCCACGCGGATGTCTAGCATGAGGATGTGCTGAGAACGTCTTGAGCGAAACGCGTGTTTTCATGTGTCCAGGTCGCCCAGGCACAGCACAGCCCTCGGCACGGTACATCAATATCGATACCCCTAGCATCGCAGTCTGGCATGTTGCTTGGCACGTTCCGCGGAGCGTCCCGTGGCGAGTCCCCCTGGCACGTCGCGCGGTGCACGTCCATTGGCACGTTCCGTAGCGTGTCCCCTCGGCACGTCCCGCGGTGCGTCCCCGTGGCACGTCCCCTGGCACGTCGCCTGGCGCTTCCCTTGGGACGTTCCGCGGCGCGTCCTCCTGGCATGTTCCTTGTCAATTAGCTCTGGGGCAGCTACTATGTGCTGAGGCAGCTCGAGCTTAAGATCCAGATCAGTTCGGTCAGGACTCGGGTGCAAAGGAGGACTCGATCCACAACGCTATAGAGCACAATCGCGGCATGGCACATCGCAATTCAGCACAGCGCAGCACCGCACAGCCCTCGGCACGGTACATCAAGATCGATACACTCAGCATTACAACCTGGCACGTTCCGTGGCGCGTCCCGTGGCGAGTCCCCTTGGCACGTCGCGCGGCGCGTCTCCTGGCACGTCCATTGGCACGTCCATTGGCACTTTCCGTAGCGCGTCCCCTCGGCACGTCCCGCGGTGCGTCTTCGTGGCACGTCCCTTGGCACGTCGCCTGGCGCGTCTCTTGGGACGTTCCGCGGCGCGTCTTCCTGGCATGTCCCCCTGTCAATAAGCTCTGGGGCAGCTACTATGTGCTGAGGCAGCTCGAGCTTAAGATCCAGATCAGTTCGGTCAGGATTCGGGTGCAAAGGAGCAATCGATCCACAACGCTATAGAGCACATTCGCGGCATGGCACATCGCAGTTCAGCATCAGTACGGCGCAGCACAGCACAGCCCTCGGCACGGTAAATCAAAATCTATACATTCAGCACTGCATTTGCCCGTCGCCCAATTTGGTGTCTTTGAAACGTTGCCATGCCTTACATTTCTATATTCCTTTCCGGGTTCGTGGGCCGATCATGTTCATAATTTGTTGAGGATGGCTCGAGCGAAACGCTGGTTTTGCAAAATTGGGAGATGTCTCGAGCGGGGGCCTCGTGGAGGGCCAGAATTCAGAGGATGCCTCAGGCGAAATGCTTGTTTTCACGTCCCGCTCGCAGGAATTCCGAGGATGTCTTGCGCGTGCCGCGTCCCGCGCACAGGAATTTCGAGGATGTCTTGACTAATTTGTTTGTTTTGCGAGGAATTCTTGGGATTTTGACAGGATGTCTCGAGCGAAACGCTTGTTTTTCATAATTTGTTGAGGATGTCTCGAGCGAAACGCTGATTTCGCAAAATTGGGGGATGTCTCGAGCGGGGGCCTCGTGGGGTGCCAGAATTCAGAGGATCTCTCAAGTGAAATGCTTGTTTTCACGTCCCGCTCAGGAATTCCGAGGATGTCTCGCGCGTGCCGCGTCCCGCGCGCAGGAATTTCGAGGATGTCTCGACTAATTCGTTTGTTTTGCCAGGATTTCGCTGAATTTTGGCAGGATGTCTCGAGCGAAATGTTTGTTTCAGGAAAGGGCGCCGGCCCAGGGTTTTCTTTTAGGATGATAATCTGGTCCCGGTGCCATGCGGGAGGTGGGCCAGCGGAATTCCGCTAGAAAAAAACGAGGTGAAGTCCAATTCGGCATGAAAAAATGCGTTTCGCGTTTGCCCGCTCGAAGATAGTCGACCCCCCATCTCGGATCCTCGATAAATAAAAGGGTCCGCGGAACATCGCTTTCCTTTGTGAAAAAGAGGGTGCGGGACACTTTTAGCAGAACCTAAAAAAACGAAGTCTGGAGCCCCGACCGCGACGCGGAAAAGCGCTCCGCGCGCAGGAATTCCTGAGGATGTCTCGCGCGTGCCGCGTCCCGCGCGCAGGAATTTTGAGGATGTTTCGATTTCTTTGGATTTTGACAGGATGTCTCGAGCGAAACGCTTGTTTTTCATAATTTGTTGAGGATATCTCGAGCGAAACGCTGGTTTTGCAAAATTGTCGGGTGTCTCGAGCGAAATGCTTGTTTTCACGTTCCGCGTGAAAACGCGTGGTCTCCTAACGCCTCAGAGCGGGACAAGCGTGAAAACACGTTGTCTCTTAACGCTTCAGAGCGGGACAAGCGTGAAAACACGTGGGTTCCTATGCCTCAGAGGCCGCCCCAGGAGGCCCCAGGAGGCCTCCCCAGGGCCCCAGGACGGAACGTGTCAAGTTATTACACATCTGATGTCGATTCGTTTATTCTTTCTTGCTTTTGTGCCTCCCCCCACTGTTGGGGGCCCAGACGACCGCATGCTAGCTATCCCCCCATGGGTGGCTGCGACACGTGAAAATACGTGGGTTCCAAACGCCCCAGGGCGGGAAGAGCGTGATGACACGTGGGTTTCTGGGCGAGTCCCGTGGCGAGTCCCCCTGGCGCGTCGCGCGGCGCGTCCCCTGGCACGTCCCGCGGCACGTCTATTGGCACGTTCCGTAGCGCGTCCCCTTGGCACGCCCTGCGGTGCGTGCCCATGGCACGTCCCTTGGCACGTCGCCTGGCGCGTCCCTTGGGACGTTCCGCGGCGCGTCCTCCTGGCATGTCCCCCTGTCAATTAGCTCTGGGGCAGCTACACAATCTGCTCAGGCAGCTCGAGCTTAAGATCCAGATCAGTTCGGTCAGGACTCGGATGCCAGGGAGGACTTGATCCACAACGCTATATATACAGCACACTCGCGGCATGGCACATCGCAATTCAGCACGCCGTAGCACAGCACAGCCCTCGGCACAGTACATCAAGATCGATACATTCAGCATTCCATTTGCCCGTCGCCCAATCAGGTGTCTTTAAAACGCTGCCATGCCTTACATTTCTACCTATACGAACACCCTGCGGGTGATAAGGAGGTGAGGGGGGAGGGGGAACCAACGCCTCACTCAATCGATCTCCCTATCGATCTCACAATCGATCTCACATTCGATCTCACTATCGACATCACTACCGATCTCGCTATCGATCTCACTATCGATCTCACAATCGATCTCACAATCGATCTCACATTCGGTCTCACATTCGGTCTCACTTTCGATCTCTCTATCGATCTCACAATCTCACAGTCGTTCTCACATTCGGTCTCACATTCGGTCTCACTATCGATCTCACTATCGATATCACAATCGATCTCACAGTCGATCTCACATTCGATCTCACATTCGATCTCACTATCGATCTCGACGAGCAACACCGTCATCATCAACACCATCATATCATCATCATCATCATCATCATCATCATTCTCATCATCGGGGCACCATCATCATCACCATCATCAGTCATCATCATCATCATCATCATCATCATCATCATCACCATCATAGTCATCATCATCGGGTCACCATAATCATCATCAGCATCATCATCAACACCATCAGCATCGGGACACCATCATCATCATCATCATCATCATCATCATCATCATCATCATCATCATCATCATCATCATCATCATCATCATCTCATCATCATCCTCAACATCGTCATCATCATAATCATCATCATCGGGACACCATCATCGTCATCATCGAAAGAGCGTGTTCTACCGCTGCTGGCGGAAAACCGGGGGGGGTCACTACCGGTTCGAACCCCTCCCCCCCTCCCCCCCCCCCTCCGGAAAACCGGGGGGGGTCACTACCGGTTCGAACCCCTCCCCCCCCCCCCCAGCTCATCATGAAAAGGGGGGGGGGTCACTACCGGTTCGACCCCCCCCCCCCCCTCGAAAACCGAGTGGGGGTGCGGACAGTGGTGGGGACGGTGTTGGTGGGGACAGTGGTGAGGGGACAGCGGGACAGTGGTGGGGACAGTGGGGGGACAGTGGGACAGTGGTGGGGACGGTAGTGGTGGGGATAGTGGTGAGGGGATAGCGGGACAGTGGTGGGGACAGTGGGACAGTGGGACAGCGGTGGGGGCGGTAGTGGTGGGGACAGTGGTGGGGACAATGCTGGGAACAGGGGGGGACAGTGGACAGTGGTGGTGACGGTGGTGGTGGGGACAGTGGTGTGGGGACAATGGGAACGAGGTGGAAACAGTGGGACAGTGGAGGGTACAATGGTGGTGGGGACAGTGGTGAAAGCGGTGGCGAGGACGGCGGTGGGACAATGGGACAGAGGTACAGTGGGGACAGTGGTGGGGACAGTGGGGACAGTGGTGGGAACAGTGGGACAGCTCAGTGGGACAGCGGAGGAGTCAGTGGGACAGTGGGGACAGTGGGGATAGTCGGGCAGTGGTTGGGGCCGTGGAGACAGTGGGGAGAGTGGAACCGTGGTGGGAACAGTTCTGGGGACAGCGGGGACAGTGCGACAGTGGTGGGGCCACTGGTGGGGACAGTAGGGGCGGTGGTGGAACCAGTGGGGACAGCGGTGGTGAGGACAGTGGTGCTGGGAACACCAGTGGGGGATGTGATGCGGACGGTGGTGGGGACCGGGAGTCGTTTGCTGGCGGTGAGTAGGGGGGGGGGGGTGGGGGGGTTCGAACCGGTAGTGACCCCCCCCCGGTTTTCCGGATCCGGGGGGGGGGGGGGGGAGGGGTTCGAACCGGTAGTGACCCCCCCCGGTTTTTCGGAGGGGGGGGGGGAGGGGGGGGGGGGGGGGGTTAGGGAGGGGGGGGGTTTTGCCGGGGGAGAGGGGGGGGGGGGGGGGGGGTTCCGGCAGGGGGGGGGGGATTTTCGGAGGGGGGGGGGGGGAGACCCCCGGGTTCCGGAGGAAAAGGTTGGCAATTTTCCACAGTAAAGCGGCGGTGGATCACGCTCTCTCTCATCATCATAAACATGATAAACATCATCATCACCATCGGGACACCATCATCATCATCATCGACATCATCATCATCAGCGTCATCATCATCATCATCATTATCATCATCAACATCATCGGGATACCATCATCATCAACATCATTCATCATCATCATCACCATCATCAACATCATCATACACATCATCATATCATCATCATCATTATCATCATCGGGACACCATCATCATCACCATCATCAATCATCATCATCATCATCATCATCATCACCATCATAGTCATCATCATCGGGACACCATAATCATCAACATCATCATCAACACCATCATCATCGGGACCCCGTCATCATCATCATCATCTCATCATCATCCTCAACATCGTCATCATCATCATAAGCATCATCATCATCATCATCATCGGGACACCATCATCGTCATCATCATCATAAACACAATAAACATCATCATCATCACCATCGGGACACCATCATCATCATCGACATCATCATCATCATCGGGACACAATCATCATCAACATCATCATCACCATCATCAACATCATCATCAACATCGTCATCGGGACACCATCATCATCAACATCATCAACGTCATCATCATCATCACCACCATCATCATCATCACCATCATCACCATCATCATCTCATAATCGATTTGACTATCGATCTCACAATCGATCTCACTATCGATCTCACAATCGATCTCACATTCGGTCTCACTATCGATATCACAATCGATCTCACAATCGACGTCATCATCATCATCATCATCAACATCATCATCATCATCATCATCATCATCATCATCGCCATCATCAACATCATCATCATCACCATCATCATCACCACCATCATCATCAGAATCATCATCATAATCATCATCAACATCATCATCGGGACACCGACGGGACACCGACGGGATATCGGCGGGACACCGGCGGGACACCGCGCGCCACCGGCCGCCCGGAAGAGACACATTTGGTCCGGCCGCGCCTCAGCCACAGGGACACCGACGGGACACCAGCGGGACACCGGCGGGACACCGCGCGCCACCGGCCGCCCGGAAGAGACACATTTGGTCCGGTCGCGCCTCAGCCACAGGAGACTTTCTCTCGCCCGCCCACGCAGCTTCGCCTCGCCCGCACGCACGGCACGCACGAACACGAAACCGAAATCGATTTCCCAGTAGGGGGGCTCTCCGTTCCACTTCGATCTCACCCCCTCACCTCCGATATTCCTTTCCGGGTTCGTGTGTCGATCATGTTTTTCATAATTTGTTGAGGATGTCTCGAGCGATACGCCCGTTTTGCAAAATTGGAGGATGTTTCGAGCGGGGGCCTCGTGGGGGGCCAGAATTCAGAAGATGTCTCAGGCGAAATGCTTGTTTTCACGTCCCGCTCGCAGGAATTCCTAGGATGTCTCGCGCGTGCCGCGTCCCGCGCGCAGGAAATCTGAGGATTTTGACAGGTTGTCTCGAGCGAAACGCTTGTCCCCAGCACGTTCCGTAGCGCGTCCCCTTGGCACGTCCCGCGGTGCGTGCCCATGGCACGTCGCCTGGCGCGTCGCCTGGCGCGTCCCTTGGGACGTTCCGCGGCGCGTCCTCCTGGCATGTCCCCCTGTCAATTAGCTCTGGGGCAGCTACTAGGTGTTCAGGCAGCTCGAGCTTCAGATCCAGATCAGTTCGGTCAGGACTCGGATGCAAAGGAGGACTCGATCCACGACGCTATAGAGCACAATCGCGGCATGGCACATCGCAGTTCAGCACGGCGCAGCACAGCACAGCCCTCGGCACGTTACATCAAGATCGATACATTCAGCATTGCAATTTGGCACGTTCCTTGGCACGTTCCGTGGGGCGCCCCTTGGCGAGTCCCCCTGGCACGTCGCGTGGCGCGTCCCTTGGCACATCCTGTGGCACATCCATTGGCACGTTCCGTAGCGCGTCCCCTTGGCACGTCCCGCGGTGCGAGCCCATGGCACGTCCCCTGGCATGTCGCCTGGCGCATCCCTTGGAATGTTTCGCGGCGCGTCCTCCTGGCATGCTCCCTTGTCGATTAGTTCTGGGGCAGCTACTATGTGTTCAGGCAGCTCGAGCTTAAGATCCAAGTCAGTTCGGTCAGGACTCGGATGCAAAGGAGGACTCGATCCACGACGCTATAGAGCACAATCGCGCCATGGCACATCGCAATTCAGCACGGTGCAGCACAGCACTGCCCTCGGCGGGGTACATCAAGATCGATACCTTCAGCATTGCATTTGCCCGTCACTCAATGTGTTACAGTTCTATAGTCCTTTCCGGGTTCGTGTGTCGATCATGGTTTTCCCGGAAAGGGCGCGGGCCCAGGGTTTCCTTTTAGTTCCCAACCATCCTGTGGTGTTGGGTCCTCGTTTTGAAGAAACGGTCTCCGCGTTCTGCTCTTCTCCTCGTGCCCCCCCCCTCCTCCTACCGTCCGCATGCGTCTCGCACACCCAGTACAGCGTTTCGTGGCCCCACAGGGAGCCCCACCGAAGGTCCCAGTGCTACCGTCCGCATGCGTCCCGCACACCCAGTACAGCGCTTCGTGGCCCTCCTCCCCCTCCTCCTTGCGTTTCACCCACTCAGTACAGCGCTTCGAGGCCCCATAGGGAGCCCCACCGAAGGTCCCAGTGCTACCGTCCGCATGCGTCCCGCACACCCAGTACAGCGTTTCGTGGCCCCATAGAGAGTTGCACCGAAGGTCCCAGTGGTACTGTCCGCATGCGTCCCGCACACCCAGTACAGCGTTTCGTGGCCCTCCTCCCCCTCCTCCCTGCGTTTCACCCACCCAGTACAGCGCTTCGTGGCCCCATAGGGAGCCCCACCAAAGGTCCCAGTGCTACCGTCCGCATGCGTCCCGCACGCCCAGTACAGCGTTCCGTGGCCCCATAGGGAGCCCCACCGAAGGTCCCAGTGGTACTGTCCGCATGCGTCCCGCACACCCAGTACAGCGTTTCGTGGCCCTATAGGGAGCTCCACCGAAAGCCCCAGTGCCCCCGTCCGCATGCGTCCCGGAAGCCCAATTTGGCATTTTCATCACTCAGTGCAGCGTTTCGTGGCCCCATAGGGGGCTCCACCCACGGCCCCAGTGCCACCGTCGGTGTGCGTCGAGGAAATATAATTTGGCATTTTCACCCGAGCAGTGCAGCGTTTCGTGGCCCCATAGGGGGCTCCACCGAAGCCCCCAGTGGGACCGTCCGCATGCGTCCCGGAAACCCAATTTAGCATTTTCACTCACTCAGTAGAGCGCTTCGTGGCCCCATGGGGAGCTCCACCGAAGCCCTCAGTGGGACCGTCCGCATGCGTCCCGGAAACTCAATTCGGCACACCACCCACACAGTACAGCGTTCCACCCCGCCCAGTGCTGCGCTTCGTGGCCCCATAGGGAGCTTCACCGAAGCAGATATTCACAATTACGGTACCCACAACTGCATATGGTTGGGACCTTCGCCAGGATACTTTTGTAAATTGTCCCTGGTGCCATGACTGAGGTGGGCCGGCGGATTCTTTTTTTGATGATTGTCGAGGTCGAGGTGGGCCGGCGGATTAAAATTTGAGGATGTTTCGAGCGAAATGCTTGTTTTTCAGAACTTGTTGAGGATGTCTCGAGCGAAACGCTGGATTTGCAGAGTTGGGGGATGTCTCGAGCGGGGGCCTCGTTTGGGGACCAGAATTCAAAGGATGTCTCAGGCGAAATGCTTGTTTTCACAGGCCCAGGTCGGCCAGGGAGGTATCCAAGATGGTTGTCCGTCGCTGGCGCCTCAGACGACCGCACGTTGGATATCCCCCCTGGGTGGGCTGGAACGGTGAGTTTTTACATGTGCAGACCAATAGGGGGGTATCTAACATGGTGGTCCCGAGCTGGAATCACGTGTTTTAACATGTCCAGCCCACCCAGGGGTGCATCTAACATGGTTGTCCCGAGCAAGGACCACGTGTTTTAAAATGTTCAAACATGGTGGTCCTGCGCTGGAACCGTGTGTTTTCAATTGTCCACGCCACCCAGGAGGGTATCTAACATGGTGGTCCTGTGCTGGAACCGCGTGTTTTTACCTGTCCAGGCCACCCAAGGGGGTATCTAACATGGTTGTCCCGAGCTGGAACCACGTGTTTCTACATGTCCTGGCCACCCAGGGGGGTATCTAATATGATTGTCCCGAGCAAGGACCACGTGTTTTAACGTGTCCAGGCCACTCAGGGGGGTATCAAACATGGTTGTCCCGAGCTGTCATCACGTGTTTTTACGTGTCCAGGCAACCCAGGGGGGCACCTGACATGGTTGTTCCGAGCAAGGATCACGTGGTTTAACATGTCCAGGCCACCCATGGGTGTATCTAACAAGGTTGCCCAGAGCTGGCACCCTCGTTTTCACGTGCCTAGGCCGCCCAGGGGGGTATCTAACATGGCTGTCCCGAGCTGGAACCACGTGGTTTTACGTGTCCAGGCCGCCCAGGGGGGTATCTAACATGGTTGCCCAGAGTTGACATCATGTGTTTGTACGTGTCCAGGCCACCCAATCGGGTATCTTACATGATTGTCCCGAACTGGAACCACGTGGTTTTACGTGTCCAGGCCGCCCAGGGGGGTATCCAACATGGCGTCGGGTCCAACGCCGAATTATGAGGAAACGCACGGGGGGCCGAAACGCGCTACCCGAACACATGTCCCAATGCACAACAGTTACGCCGTCTTGCTCTGAACAGGGGGTTGCGCTTTGGGGGCCTCTCCAGGGAAGACATTGCGAGGATGTCTCGAGCGGGAGCGCGAATTCAGCGTATACAGGTCACGCAGAGGGGGATCTAACATGGCTGTCCCGAGCTGGAACCATATGTGTTTTCATACTCAGGCCACCCAGGGAGATCTCTAACATGATTGTCCCGAGCTGGAACCACGTGGTTTTACGTGTCCAGGCAACTCAGGGGTGTACCGCGCTGGAACCGTGTGTTTTTACGTGTCCAGGCCACCTAGGGGGGCACCTAACATGGTTGTCCCGAGCAAGGATCACGTGGTTTAAATGCCCAGGCCACCCATGGGTGTATCTAACATGGTTGCCCAGAGCTGGCACCCACGTTTTCACGTGTCCAGGCCACCCAGGGGGGTATCTAACATGGTTGTCCCGAGCTGGAACCGCGTGTTTTTACTTGTCCAGGCCGCCCAGGGGGATATCTAACATGGTTGCCCAGAGCTGGCACCATGTGTTTTTACATGTCCAGGCAACCCAGTAGGGTATCTAACATGATTGTCCCGAACTGGAACCACGTGGTTTTACGTGTCCAGGCCGCCCAGGGGGTATCTAACATGGTTGCCCAGAGTTGACATCATGTGTTTGTACGTGTCCAGGCCACCCAATCGGGTATCTTACATGATTGTCCCGAACTGGAACCACGTGGTTTTTTTGTGTCCAGGCCGCCCATGGGGGGTATCCAACATGGCGTCGGGTCCAACGCCGAACTATGAGGAAACGCACGGGGGGCCGAAACGCGCTACCCAAACACATGTACCAATACAGAACAGTTACGCCGTCTTGCTCTGAACAGGGGGTTGCGCTTTGGGGGCCTTTCCAGGGAAGACATTGCGAGGATGTCTCGAGCGGGAGCGCGAATTCAGCGTATACAGGTCACGCAGGGGATATCTAACATGGCTGTCCCGAGCTGGAACCACATGTTTTTTCATACTCAGGCCACCCAGGGAGATCTCTAACATGATTGTCCCGAGCTGGAACCACGTGTTTTTACGTGTCCAGGCCACCCAGGGGGGTATCTAACATGGTTGTCCCGAGTTGGCACCACGTGTTTTTACGTGTCGCGGTGCGTCCCCGTGGCACGTCCCTTTGCACGTCGCTTGGCGCGTCCCCTGGAACGTTCCGCGGCGCGTCTTCCGGGGCAGCTACTATGTGGACTATGCGCTCAACTCGGATGCAACGGAGGACTCGATCCACAATGCTAAAGAGCACAATCGCGGCATGGCTCATCGCAGTTCAGCACGGCGCAGCACAGCACAGCCCTCGGCACGGTACATCAAGATCGATACACTCAACATTGCATTTGCCCGTCGCCCAATCGTGTGTCTTTGAAACGTTGCCATGTCTTACATTTCTATATTCCTTTCCGGGTTCGTGGGTCGATCATGTTGGACTCTGACCCCGCCGATCTGCGTGAGGGGTACCGCCGAATTTCAGAAATGTGGCAAATTCCATGAGTTTTTGGACCCTGACCCTGTCGATCTGCGTGAGGGGTGTCGATTTCGCCCCCCCCCCCAGAAATTGTTGACGCTTCGCTTATCCCCACCAGCCCATGCAGAAACGATGCCCAGGGGAGTTGAGGTGATCAGGGAAGTCGGGGAGCATGCAGAATAACAAAGGGCGGGGGAAGCTGTCACGTACCCCAAGAGGGGGAGGATGGAGAAGGAATCCTCGTCGGAGGGGGAGGAAGAGGAGGAGGAGGAGGAGGAGGAGGAGGATAATGAGGAGGAGGATGTGGAGTAGGGAGAGGACGAGGAGGACGAGAAGGAGGAGAAGGAGCAGAGGGAGGAGAAGGAGGAGAAGGAGGAGAAGGAGGAGTAGGAAGAGGGGGATGAGAAATTGAAGAGGACGGCGAACCGAAGAGCCAGAAGCGTCTTAAATGCATTTCGGAGATCCTCTTGAGGCTTCTTGGGGGTCTCTTGGGAGCCTCTTGGAGGCCTCTTGGGCGCCTCTTGGGGCCGTCTGGGCGCCTCTTGGGGCGCTCTTGGGGCGCTCTTGGGGGCTGTAGGGGCGCTCTTGGGGCCATCTTGGAGGAGATCGATCAACGAAGGGGGGTTCCCTAATTAGCCTCCCCCCTCAGGAGTTCCAACTTTAAGGGTAGCTCTTTGGGAGATGTTACAGTATCGGGAGCATAGCTCGCGCGCCGCTGCCTTGGGCTCAAGGCACGCGCGCCCTATTTGCCCGGACACCGCGAGTGTTCGCTATGCGCTGGAAAGATCATTACATCGATCTTATCCTATCTTACCCATCCACCCCTCATACTGTACCTTCACAGCAGAGCGATGGATGCAATTTGCCAGGCTATATGCCCTATTTGAGTTACCAGGCTCACTTTCGACTTGGTAGCGGAGCTGGCCGCACTCTCGTGTGGTCAGCTCTTGCTCTTCTTAGCCTCATATTCTTCGGCACGATCTTCGTGACCACCTACCACCCTGCGCCACCACTCCCAGTACGTTTACGAGGATCTATTCAAGAGCAAGAAGCAACACGAGAGGTACGACGTCTAGACGACCAAACCGGTACCATATACGCTTCATCATTGCGTTACTACCAACCGCTCGGCAACGAGCTAACAGCGCAATACTTGAAGCAAGGGCGGGGAGACCCGCCAGACAGAGCGCCTCGAAGACTCGACAAGGCGCTACCCCAGCGCGACAACGCGCATCATAACCGTCCTTCGTTACACATTCTCGGGCTAATCGTTTTCGCTATCATATGGTTCGCACTGGGGGCAGCAATCGGACACATGCGTCGTGGAGATAACGGCACCGATGGGCAAACACATGGCCCATATTGGGACCCTCAAGGTAATGTACCTTTTCGTGAGTACATCTACGAGGTCAACGCATGGCTCAACGTTACAAGCGGACGTATGACGCCACACGCCCAAGCGGCCGCAATACAACGCGGCCTAGGTGGCCTAGCGAGGACACTCGCCATGAGGGTACCGCCTGACATTATAAACTATGGTGCTGATATTGATGGGGTCCACACAGACCCAGTAACTTACATCATGTTCCTCCTCAGCATGAAGTTCGAACGCCTGGAAGATGAGCGACAGCTCACTTCCGGCACACAACTCATCGACTTCCATGTGCCTCACGGGGAACGAATCGATGTCACTCTTACCCGATTCGAAATGGCCCGACTTGAGGCACAGTCGGTGGGATTCGACCTTCCTAACTTCCAACTGCTAACCACTATCCTATTCCGCGCCTTAGGCGTCGGCAACCAGAAAGCCATGCAACTCTTACAGCCACTCAACCACCAAATGCCTCGAACACAACAACAGTATGATGAGTTGCTGGAGAGGATGCGTTCGATAGGCCACCTATCCGAACGGTCTCCTGGTAACATAGGATCTGTGTTTGGAAGGGGAAGGGGATCTGGTAGTGGAAATTTCTACACTACCTTGACCACTGAAGCCCAGCCTGGAAACGGGCCCTCAAGCATATGGGCCGATGACCCAGGAGAATCCACTGCTTTATTAGCAGGGGATCGATCACAACCAAGCTGGGCAACCAGCCCTCCTTCTAGAGAACCACAACCACACCGCTCGTTATGGGGGGAATCAAATCCCCTAACCGACGGTGTATCCACCTATTTAGGAGACGAAGACTTCGACTCCGGCACCGATACAGACACTATATCATCAGATGGTGTTGAAGCTCTAGATTGGTCAGATATCATGAATATGGATAACGACAATCAGCGTGCTGAGCATTTATTCTGGCTGTTACAACAGGCCAAACGAAGGTGGAGGAGGTTCACACGAAAACCAGTGCGTCGTGTTAGAAGGAGGATACGCAGAAGTTTTAAAGGAAAGGGTAAAGGCAAGCGTGGTCGTCGGAGGTTGAACGGGCGAGGTATCGCGGCATTTCTCCAGAGGCTCTCAGATGAACAACATGATGAGATATTCTTTGGGGGAAAAGGCCGTGGTAAAGGCCGTAGAGAGACCTCAGGTAAAGGTAAAGGTAGGCGGGGAAACCCGCGAGGTAGAGACGGCCAGGTTCTCAAATGCCATGAATGTGGTAGTTCCGATCATCTTGTGCGAGATTGTCCAGCGAAGGGAAATGGAAAGGGCATGTCGTCCGAAGTCCATTTTGGCTCAAGTGCACCATCCATTGAATATCTGAGCCTCCAGGACTTTGAGGCTATGGAACAGATATTTTTCACTTAGGTAGTTGGCATGGACAACATCGACGAGCTCGAGGGGTATGGTCATGGATTGTACGCGTACTACCTCGAGTACGTCCGCCGGTTCGTCACGGGCAGCAACGAACTCACTCCCGTGGAACACGGTACGCTTGGAAACGAGCCTCTTTCATTCTTCGACTGGATGTTCGGGAACCCAGGCAACATCATGGCTTACGAGAGTGACGACGAGGACACCAGTATAGAGGCTTCGCCTTCCGAGGTTCAACGAAACCTTGAACCTCCGCCCGAAATCCCGCCTGGAAACAGGCCTTCTTTGATGGGAGAATATCCCCAGACCACTGAAGACTTAATTGAAATGGAGTCTCAGGCATTTGTTCAGGCCTTCATTGCAGGCGAACCAGATATTCCGTTCATACCTCCTGGTTCGCTTGCTCCAGGCGAATATGGACCACGTACCCTTTTGCAGACCCTCATGAGGATGCATGAGATACTTACAATTGGTTATCCTGAGAGTCAAGAACACATCGAAGCTGGCATCATGACAGAACAGGATAATTATGCTTGCGGTAGTTCAGAGCTACTTTTGGCAGCTCTGACTCTCATTGACAGCGTGTATCCTCCGGAAGTGCAGAGACACTTGATATACTCCCGTGGTAGATGGCGTCGTGCTCTGGAAATGGCGATGGCTATGCGCGGTCATGATCTTCCTCCGCCAGGATGGGGTCTCCAGGCGGTGGGAATGAGGCCGAACCATACGGCCATGCGTAACATTGCTGGGCAGCCTATGCTCGGCGACGAGCCTGAGCCGACAACAATGCTTCCTACTCCGGGACAGCCGAGCGACGCCCAGACGCCGGCTATGCAGGGAAACCTGCCTGTACCAGATACGCCAATGGCCATCATCATTGGTAGTTCGACATCAGAAGAAGTAGATGGCGATGGCTGCGGGTTAGATGAGGATGATGTCACCATCCTCATGATGGACGTGAATGGTGAGGAAGAGGTCGATTTCGACCCTGATGAGTCTGAATCATCATCACCATCGGCACAAGCGCCACTTGCGCCGAGCTCCACCCAGCAGGGAGACCTGCCTCCATCGGACGATCCATCTGGGATCGCACAGGAGCCTCCTCAGGCACCTCCACCGGGTGCCGCTCCTGCTGCATCGGCAGCTTCCTCTGATGAGAACACCAGAAGATCTCGTTCCCATACGCGCGTCAGAGAAGAGCCACATCCCCAGGCTCGACTTCCTCGTGAGTGGAGACAGGCTGGCCCAAAAGAACACGCTCTCAGGAGAGGTGGCCAGCTACTTCCGTGCAACGACCCAAGACGCCGAAAAGGGGAACACTCGGCCTTTGGCCAGGGCAACCCTGCCTATAGGGACAGTGATGGCAAGCCCACCCGCGGAGGCTATCAGCTTGCAACAAACATCCGCCGCCCTGAAATTCAAGAAGTGCGGACTCAGTTACGAGATATTATCGCGGCGCGCAAGCAGTATAGGCCTCACGCAGCATGCGGACCTTGTTCCCAGCCGTTCCAGAATCACAGGCCAGGATGCCCCGTTGGCAACAACGAAGGCCTGAGTCCCAACAGGGGCAAAACCCCTCCTAAAGAGGGCCATCCGCCACTTATCCCGATGACGCAAGACGAGATCGCGGAAGTGAATCATCGTCTCGGGATCTTGGGCCACTTGGATCCGAAAGAAGAAGAAAAGCCTACCCCGGTTCCAAGGGGACTGGTAGCCATGACCCAGGAAGAGAAAGACGCGCTCTTCAGTCTTCCTAGCATGCGAGGAAACTCGCCTGGCGTCTCTAGCCAGTCCCAACAACCAGAACCGACAATCAAGGATGAGATAAAGGCTCAACGTGTGGCGGAGGATGAGGGGCGCACGCGGACAGCAGAAGACCGCACTCGCGAGGCAACTCGCAAGATGTTGGAAGATTCTAGTAAGATCCACATGAAGAGGGCTACAAGGCCCCCGCTCCCACTAACTTCGAAGGCCAAGAGTGAAACCCCGACACCTAAGCCGTCCCCGGTGCCGAAACCGAAGACGAGCCCTCAGGACCCTGGGCCAGACGCGCATATGGAGGTGCCTCGATCTGCGACGCCGAAGCCGCCGATTGGCGCAACTCCTCCACAAGCGTCTGTGCCCAAGCAGCAACCTCAGGACCCTATGGAGGAACGAAGACGCCCGCTTAGTCGCAGCAATCCCATTGCGAAAAGGGCGGCAGCTTTCGAGCGCAGTGGGTATGCACCTGCGCCAGCTTCGCCTGTGGCGGCTCGTTCCAGGAGGTCCGATGAAGGAGCTATGTCGAGGGGTACCTGGGTGCCGAAGATCAGGGGCAGCGTCAGTCGCGCATCTCCGCGGGGAAACCCGCCAGGCGCTGCCGCCGCAGCTTCCTCCTCTTCTGGAGCCGCAGCCTCTTCAGCAACAGAGGCTCCGATGCGGGGAAACCCGCCAGTGGTTCAGCTGCACCACCCAGGTGACACGTCCTTCACTAGTGGGACTCCAACTGTGATCAGGGATAGACTTGCGCTTCGGAAGCTCCCACCGATACGCTCGGTGGATGAGACATTCATGAAGGAATGCAGGAAAGCTGGAATCCTTCCCACATCCAATGATATTCTCAAACAGCTGAGCAAAGCTCTCAGCAGGATATGCAGACATGCGCCAGACAAGCAACACAGTCCTGTGTGGCGCTTGGAATCTTTCGATGATCATGATGGTTGGGTTAACCTAGTGGAACTCGTTGACCATTATCCGTGGAACACAGGTCAATCAAGACATGCTGGGTATAGCCCAAAGTATGACGAGGCCAAGGTCATCAACGAGCATCTATGTAGGCGCTCGGTTGACCAACTGGCAGCCATCATGATGGCAGTTGTTCATGTCCGTGAACCAGACGGAGAAGAAAAACAGCGCCTACAGTTCAAGGTGTTAATGCGGGACTCCGGCGAGCCCGCTATCTTCATCCGCGTCTCTCAGGGGCATTCATGGACATTGAAAGTTCCATGGTCGCTGTACAGCTACATTGTACTGTGCGACCAACCTGCCGGGAGACCGGCCCCATACCCTGAAGTCGCCATGCATGGCACTCGATGGCATGCTTTCGAAGGTATTATGTGGCACGGCCTGTCCTGTAGACCTGAGCACAACACGAAGAAAAAGGGGACAGGCCGTTCGCACATTCACTTCGTGCCGACAGTTCGCCGCCGTGCCGTGAACAGTGGGTGGGACCCAGATTCAAACATCATCATCTTCGTAGATTGGCGTCAGGCCATACAAGATGGTATGAAGTTCTGTTGGTCCGATAACGGAGTCCTCTTGTCCGAGGGAGATAACGGTATCATTGAACCGTATTACATCTCTCATGTAGAGGATCTGACCACAGGAAGGCAATGGCGTAATCCAGAGTATTTGGGGAGCCGCCATGCGCGAGTCTCTGTCGCAACGATGTCTGCTCCTGACAGGTGGGCTGACGTTGGTACTTCCAGCGTTAAGTACCAGTGGTCCCAAGACCAAGAGGGCGTCGACCCCCCCATGGTCTACCCCCACAGGGAAGTTGGGGACCACTACAGCCCTACCCAGCTGGGAAACCAGCCTGAGATCTTTCGGATCTTCATGATCACCGAGAGTGAGGCCGGGAGCGCGGCTCCAAGCCGTGCCCCAAGCCAAGGGCCTAGTGCCGTGTCTTGGCAGGCCATTAGTACCTCGGACCTGGATCAGATCGCAGCCGCGCTGAACCCTGACCAGGTAGAACAGCTGGCGGACAGGTTATACCAGCAGGATCCCTGGGCCGCAGGCCAGGGAGCAATGTCCGCTATGGCTACGAGAAATCGTCAGGCCATGCAGGGAAACCTGCCTACAAGCGGACCTGCTCGGTTTGAACCAATGCATGGAAGCCCTACTCAGAGCATGCACACTCCAAGGGGCATGACTCCATTGGGCACACCACCGGCACAATCCCCATTCGGGACACCTGTCCGCCCTGCCGCAAACGGCACACTCATGGAGAGGATAGCTGCGGCTAGGGCTGATCACAGCACAGCCCTCCTCAACATGATGCCGCCCGGCACGCCAACGAGTCAGCAGGGAAACCTGCCTGGTACACCAAGCCACCACAGGGCGGGTGTACCTGACGACTATCGCTCAAGAGTGGCGGCCGCGGTGCAGCAGGTGCAGAACCATAATCTGCCTCACCCAAGTGGGCAGAGGTGGAGGCCAGCCTGGTCCTGGGAACCTGAGGGTCCCAACCCACGGGACCCTGCTCGGCAACGAGCCTTTATCCCGGCGTTCAACGCCCATCCGAGCATGTCTCAGGGCCAGAGGCCACCACCAACGCAGATGAATTCGCCATTATACCCTGACGGGTCAAGGGTTCCGAACAAATTTGTTCGTGAATTGGCGGATCAGATGCATAACCTCACTAATGTGCGCTGCAGCGACCATTCCATGTACCCGCACATGGCTTTTATGCCTTCACCAACATCACCAGAGGTGGTTGTTCAGCCCACTGCCCATTCAATATCGTCTGGGAGTAGGGGCGTGCCTAACTACATCAGACAGACACACCACACTCAGCAGGCATGTTTCAGGAGGAGGCAGGCGGTGCAAAGCGTACGGGATCAGTCACGTGCAGCTGCACTTGATGTAGTGAGGAACAGGGGCTCACCTTTGCGAGGCAACTCGCCCGCCGTGACTCCTACCACTTCCATGCCAAATGTCGAAGTGCAGGAAGTGCTGAATCCAACGGGGACACCCCCATCAGCCTTCATGCCCTCCGAGACGGTATTGGAGAGGCAGCGGCGGGTATATCCCAGGGTAGCAGACGTAGAAGTCTTCACTGGGATGGAAGATACCTGTGCGGTATGCCTCGAAGAATTTCAGCCCAGGGATAGCGTCTACCGCCTGAGGTGCAATCACCTATTCCACGAGGGATGCTGGAATTCCAATGTGGTGGGCCACGTCGCAAATCAGCGTGAGGGAGATCCCCAGCAGCCACCATGTGCTATCTGTCGAGCACCTGGCATTATAGCATCATCCATCCCATGGACCGGCTCCTTTAGTCAGACTCCTGAGCAGTCAGCGAGAGAGCTGCGGGAGCTGAGGAGCATGGTGGAGGAGATGACGTCCAGGATGCTAGTTATGCAGACAGTTCCGTCACAACAGCAGGGATACCTGCCTGAAGAGGTAAGGCCGCCTATGGAAACGGGATATTTTGATCAGCTTATCCCGATGACGGCGCCTCAGCAGGGAAACCTGCATGATACTCCTCAGATGTCTCCCCAGAGTGGAGGCGAGGCTGAGATGTCACTGGGCCCTGATCAGCTGCGCGAGTTGCGTGTGCGACATTTCCAGAATCAGATGGATAATACGCACACAACATTTATGCTAGATGCCAATAATCCTGAAACTGATAGTCCGTCGTTAGACCTATCAGAATCCTCAGCGGCGTCAGCAGCAACAGCAGCCAGGGCCGTCAACATCTCAGCGACGAATGAGGAGTTCGAGGAGTGGCTGCGGTACCGGGATCACGTCACGAACGAGGGGCTGCAAGACATCGCCCTTCACTCGTACCTAACGCTGATAAGGCGCACTACCCGCGAGCAGTATATGAGCATACGTGATGAGTATGCCAACTGGCGGGAGGAGCGTGGTGATCACGCCCAGCACGTGTCGTACTTCCAGTACATTGACCTGGCACGCATGGCCGAGAGCGAGTCGCATGCCAGTGTCGTGCGGGGTAACCCGCCAGGGAGTACGAATGTGCCGCGGGGAAACCCGCCTACCGACACAACCGACACTTCAGAAATTGTGCACATCAAGCAGCCGAGTAAGACGTTCTTGGATGATGGTGGAAATTCCATACTCATCGATGTCGGTTCGAAGATCAACATCATGGGCGAGAACACGAGCCGTAAGTTCGTCCAGGCTGCCGAGGCACATGGCCGTACTTGTACGTTCGAGCCCCGCTCTCGTTTGAATATCAACGGAGTGGGAGAAGGGTCGGCCCCAGCGGATACCGTAGGCACATTCAGTATTGCCTGCGAGTACCAGGGGTCGGCCCAACTCGATTCATACAAGACGAACATTGTGTCAGGCTGTGGTAAGGACCTGCCAGCCATCCTAGGTCTCGATAGTATGCAGGACAAACGCACGATCATCGTGCTTGAACGAGGCCAGGAAAAGCTGATATTCCCTGGTAAGGGGCAGGTCAAAATGGAGCTCCCAGAAGGCTCCAAAATCATGCCGACGACAAAGTTGCCGTCAGGGCATCTGTCGATCAGGTGTGATTGTTTTGGAGCTGCGGGGCAACCCGCCTCGAGCTCAAGCAGCACGTCCTTCCAGACAGTGCTGACAGGCGAGCCGACCCCAGCGCAGGAGCGCAATCAATTGCAGGGAAACCTGCCCCAGGGGTTGATGGAGACGCTCGCCAAGGCCACCATGCGAGGCGACAACATCAACGATCTCGAGACGTTCGATTGTTTCGTTGCCAGGACACTGGCCCTGCATGGTGGTAGTGTACCCATGGACGCTGTGCAGTCCCGCCGTAAAATAGTGATGGGATACACTAATCGTGAATTGCATACGGTCAGCGACGCTAGGTCCAAAGGCGTGCTGAAACAGCTGATGGATAATCCATCGATGCTGACAGCATTTGCGGAGCAATCCGCCTCTGAGGCCACGGCGCGCTGCAGTGCTGAGCTCCAGCATCTGAGGGAAGCCCAGATGCTGGCAGATATTGTAGGCACATCTTCTTCATCTTGAAGATGGCAGGGCGACGTCGCCCCCTCGTCGTCTTGCCTGTTGGCTGAAAAGCCGGGGGGTAACAAGGACAGCGGGGTAACCTGCCTTAGTAAGAGGGCTTTTGTCATCGAAGATACGAGGGAGGCATGTGCCGACCTCCGCACACGAGGTTATATTTGTGATCGTATTTCCCACAACGAACTTATGACAAGCGTGGGCACAAACTACCTAGGTGCGGTGATCAGTGGAGATTACACTCTCATATGGATTAGTACTCCGGGTGACTGGTACGTACGAACTCCAGGAAAGAGAGTGGCCCCACATTGGTCACGTATCCAGAACCTGTTGATTAAAGCCAAGAAACTCCGCATGAAGATTATAATATTTGGTCCCCCAGGATATGTTTGGAAGTTATCTCCAGTACGTGATACCCTGGAAGATCTAAAGTTGTCAGTAATACGGATGCGTTTGTGTCATTTCGGTATTCGGTTCAATATGCAAGACAGTACACCAAGCGGTACCTATATGCAGGTAGCATCATCTATACCGATCAGCTCGAAGCTGTGGACATGTACCTGTAAGCAGGCCATACCACAACATGTGTTGGATTGGTGCGGCCATACAGTACGACATGCTGAATGGCGGGCTCAGACACGTACTATACTCATCCGTCACTTGAACGACAAAATCCTGGGGAGCACCACCACGCACGGAAACGTGTCCGTATACTTAAATACGTATACACGTACAGACCATAATACCCGTCACTACGTGACGACTCATAAGGGAGGACCAGAATGGTCTGAAGTCATCCGACGTGTAACAATCAACCTGGATACCAACGCGGTTATTCAAGATCTCAGTTACCGATCAACCAACAGGGTATGATTGGCATGCACCATTACCTGCAGGGGTTGTCAACATCAGTACTCGGTTGTATTGGCAACCCGAGGAACCAGTCTTGCTCGGAAACGAGCCGACTCAATCACCACAGAAACATCGACGCGTCATCATAGATGACTGTTTTCTCCCCCTCCCGACTCTGGCGATTGACACATGTACCCATTCAACCACGACAGTGAGTACACAGACCGACGAACAAGACGAACAAGCTTTACCCACTGAATCGCGTATAAAACAGAAGGAGAGGCTCAAAGCCGAAGAGGAAGCAGGCATCAAGCCTCGCCGCATTAAAAAGCACGTCGAAGACGGAAATGACGATTGCGGCGACGACTTGTCAGGGCTCGGACAGGATCTTGTGGCAATCTGGAGTACTGACGTCCCTGTTGAGCTGATAAGCTCCGACGAGGACGATGACCTGTTCCTTACCCTCCCCACATCTATGCCCGACACACACGCTAACATATACAGCATAGTTGCTACACTATGCTACGGCCATAACAACTGCGTGGATATGTTGGAGCTTTGTGGCGGTGAAGGTGGCATCTCAGAGCTTGCCTTCTCAAGGGGACTTTCCTCAGGCGGCAGCTTGGACAAGACTACATATGTCGACCTGGGAGACCCCTCGGTGCAGCAGGTTATAGATCATTACTTTAAGATATGCTACGTACGAGTTGCCATACTGCAACCCAGCTGCCGCACCACAGGACCACCATCTTACTATAACTACAAAGTCAACTATAACACTTGGGAACAGCACCACAGAGAAGACTTACCACACATAATTTACTGTGGTAAAATTGCTGTAACCCAAGATGACGCTCAGAGGTGGTTTATACGCGAACAACCTACAGGAACATGGGTGGACGATATCTCTCCATGGACGAAGCTTGCCAACCGACCACACATTACAACCGTGCGCATTGACCAATGCGCTACGGGACTTAAGGATACGACTGGTGACTATATTAAGAAGCCGACAAATATCACCAGCAACGACGAGACAATTCTTAAACCCTTTGAGCGACTCAAGTGCAACGGTCAGCATGTGCACGCACAACCGTGCAACACCGAGCTTTCACTAGCACAAAGATATACTCGACGACTGCAGTCTGCCTTCGTGGAAGCCGTCTATCTGGCGAAAGCCATTGACACTACGCGCGGAAACGCGCCTATAAGTTCTGCACATGCTTATCCTGCCGACCTTCCTGAGCAAGCTGAACCAGGCGAAGGTATGAGACGCATCGGGGATCGTATCATCCCAAAGGTGGCTACGTGCCCGGCATGCATCGACAACGTCCGAAAGGACAGTCCTAGCCATAACAGAGACCCTACGCAGTGCAAATATCATGACTCCATCTCTGTATATTGGCCATGTCCAGCATGTCAAAGGGATCTTACGAGAAGCAAGGGGGTTAAGAACCACCTTGATACCGAACCTGGTAAATGTCGTTTTGCTGAACCATTTAAACTACCAGACGACCACGACCCCGAAGGCAAAGCCGTGCCAGCTTGGTGGAAACCCTTACCTAAACCTGGTGAGGGCCAAGCTTCAGCTTCAGGTGGCCGCCAAGGCGCACGCGCCAGGCCACCACGACCACGATCCTTCGGTAACGTCGATCCGACATCTGGTACTAGCAGCTACGACCTACTACGAGACGCCCCCGAGCGTGGAAACACGCCTTCTGCGTCTTCTAGTGACACGCCACAGGTAGCGGCCCGCCGCGGACGTCTACAAGGCGTACCACCACCTCCAGACGCAGTCAACACAGGGGATCAACTACGGAGAGCTACAAGGAACCCTCTTGCCTCCACCGGCTCTGGGGCTCCACGACTACCCGACTGGACGAGATTTGACATCCAACACAGTCTACAGAGTCTCCGTAGTCACGAACCCCATGTTGTGAAAAAGGAACTCCGAAAACTGCATCTGCGATGGTATCATGCGAAGGAGCCAAAGATGAGGCTAATCCTCGAAAAGGTGGGGCTTGATAACGTTCGACTGAACATGATCAAGGAAATCTGCGATACCTGTCGGGAATGTAGAGCATGGGGACGTCCAGGAAACTCAACATTACCATCGGTAAGCCTCCCTGGTAACTGGCTCGATGAAGGGGAAATGGACCTCATGTTTTACAAGAAACGGACCATATTTCATATTATGGACTGTTGTATTCGCCTGGCAGCAGGCCTAGAGATTTCCGACAGAGAACGTGACACTATCATCGACGCCTACCACTATTGCTGGATTGCCTATCACGGACCCTTCAAAGTTTTATACTCAGACGGAGAAGGCGCCCTGAATAACGATGCCGCTAAAACCATGATGGCCAATAAGGGCACGGAACTTCGTATCCGTGCTCCTGGCCAACACGCGACATCAATTGAGTCACGAAACGGCATTCCCAGAGGCGTCCTCCACATGATTGAGGAAGAATTTGTGGGAGACGTCCCAGGCCAGGCCGGTGGCGACACCTGCAGACTCCTCTCTGTGCGTGACCCTCAAGGCGCACGCGTCTCTGCGGGGTGTCCTGCGGCCATGTGCCCTATGCAGGCGCCATCCCGCAGGGGGTGGGTATAGCAGACTGGTAGCATTGCCCGATCGCCCCTCTCACAGGTTATCAGCCGCTTTGCCAGAGTTGCGAGACCGACGCTGTCAGTCTCTGAGGGCGTGTGCTACGTCATTTCTTCATGCGGCCTTCGGCGCCATTCGGAGGACGGCGCGATTGCTTCAGATGATGTGACGGCCCTCTTTGCCCATTCTTTGTGCGTTTTGTGATCCATCGTTGATTGCCTCTGTTGGAAGCTGATCTGGCGTCCTCCCCGCCGGTGGCAACACCAGCTGCGCCCTCGTCGCCTTGGCTGGGCGCAGCTGCACATTGCTGTCACAGAGCTTCTAACGCGACTGAGACTTCTCGATGTGTCCCTCAGTATCCAGCTCTCTATTCCATTCTCTCACGTCGTTTTGCGTCGGGGTGGGGCGCCCCCGCAGGTGCATTTCGACGCCCTCCTCTTCTCGCTTTCTGTTGTCCTTACCCATGTCCATCCATCCATTGCTCCCCCTCCCCACCCATGCGTCCTTCTTTTCTTCCTTTCATGCTTATGATTGTGCGTGTTGTCACCGTGCCCACATTCATGTCGGAGCGATTGCTGCGCGCCGCGCAATGTCGACCAGTTGTCTCTCCCTTGTGCCCGTCTTCTTTCTCCTTTGCGCTTCTGTATGTGCGTGTGCGGAATCCCAACGTCCTGGCAGAGTGACGTGTTGGACGGGCCCAGACCGGCCGGCTGGCCTCCCCTCCTTCGGCTTACGATTTCGCCCCCATCTCTGACAGGTTGCAGGATGTTGGACGGCGGCGGACCACGCGTCGGACAAGCATTTCGTTCTCCTTATCGTGAAGAGTAGCCAGTGCGGCGGGGGCGCCCTGTTTACATGCCACGAGGCTCCGTGGTGGTGGGGCATTTGCTTTATGTCAACTTTCCCAGTGCTCTGAAACAGAGACAGTGAGTCACATCTCGGAATAGCGCTGCTCGAACAGCGTCCAGAAGTCAGGTTACTCCTCTCGTTCTTCCTCTTCCTGCGCGACGGACTACCTCGCGCGCAGGCGCAAGGGCGGGGCCCCGGAAGGTGCTCGCTGCTGGCTCATGACCTTTTGATTGTTTGTTTGTGGGTGACGGTTGTCGCAGACTTGCTCTGCACATTCGGACCCTCGTTTGCGCTGGGCCCGCAGCATCCACAACTGCAGGTCGAGTCCTCGTGGTGGACCCCGCAGCGGCTCTGCGCAGATCCCTATTCTTCTCCTCTTGAAGGCGCTTGGAGACGGATGTCTCTCATCGGGGGGGTCCTTCCCCCTTTTCCCTCTCCTCCTCTCTTCTTCTAGTGGGTTCAGTCCCGCAGCCTCTGGGCGTCGTGGGAGTTCGCCTCCCCACGTCTCCTCGGAGTCGGGTCTGGCCCCTCCCTCCTCTGTTCTTCTGGTGGGTTCAGTCCCGCAGCCTCTGGGCGTCGTGGGAGTTCGCCTCCCCGCGTCTCCTCGGAGTCGGGTCTGGCCCCCCCTCCCTCTCCAACTTCTCCTTGGACAAGTCAGAAACCTCTGCGGGGGGGTCACAGCCCCGCAAACTGGCACCTCTTGCAAAGGAGCACGAAAACAGGTGCTCGAGGTGGCCAGAGCCCGGCTCTTGTCGATAAGAGCAGCCCATTTTGGGCGGAGCCGGCGCCCCCAATCGACAAGAGCAGCCCATTTTGGGCGGGGGCAACGCATCTCCGTCTTTCTTGTCTTCCTCCTTCTTTCTATTCTATCGTGTCGTCTCGTGTCGGGGGGGCCGATCTGTCGGTGCTCCGGGACCCGTGGGCAGTTGAGCCCTGCGGACTTGCGTCGAGCTCACATTGTTGCGCCTCCCCGCAGGTGCATATCGACACGTTCCTCCTCATCATTGTCTTATCTTTTCTCTTGCCATGCCGTCTCTCGTCGGGGGGGTCGTCGCGTCGAGCTCGCTGCCTCCCCGCAGGTGCATATCGACACGTTCCTCATCCTGTTTCTCTTTACCTTTCCCTCCTCTAGTTCTGTTTTCGCACAGGTGTCAGTCGAGAGACGCACTCTCAGTGTTGCTTCCTTTCTCGGTCGTTGTCGTCAGGTGCATTTCCTGTTCTTCTCCTACAAAGTGGTTGGCCAGCCCGCAATCTATATCCTGTTCATATTGTGCTTTCAGGTGCCCATTGTGACGTCGTGCACGCACGTCCATCTTGTGGTCTCTGTCTCCCCCAGGTGCACATTTTGACGCTTCTCTCCGACCGCCTCTTCTGGATTGCTGTCGCTGCGAGGTCTGCCCGGCCAGGTCTGCCCCATCTCCTGTTCTACTTCCGCCACCCGATGACGTGCGTGATCGCGTGTCGTAAGGGGGGGGTGTGGGAGACGTCCCAGGCCAGGCCGGTGGCGACACCTGCAGACTCCTCTCTGTGCGTGGCCCTCAAGGCGCACGCGTCTCTGCGGGGTGTCCTGCGGCCATGTGCCCTATGCAGGCGCCATCCCGCAGGGGGTGGGTATAGCAGACCGGTAGCATTGCCCGATCGCCCCTCTCACAGGTTATCAGCCGCTTTGCCAGAGTTGCGAGACCGACGCTGTCAGTCTCTGAGAGCGTGTGCTACGTCATTTCTTCATGCGGCCTTCGGCGCCATTCGGAGGACGGCGCGATTGCTTCAGATGATGTGACGACCCTCTTTGCCCATTCTTTATGCGTTTTGTGATCCATCGTTGATTGCCTCTGTTGGAAGCTGATCTGGCGTCCTCCCCGCCGGTGGCAACACCAGCTGCGCCCTCGTCGCCTTGGCTGGGCGCAGCTGCACATTGCTGTCACAGAGCTTCTAACGCGATGTGTCCCTCAGTATCCAGCTCTCTATTCCAGTCTCTCACGTCGTTTTGCGTCGGGGTGGGGCGCCCCCGCAGGTGCACTTCGACGCCCTCCTCTTCTCGCTTTCTGTTGTCCTTACCCATATCCATCCATCCATTGCTTCTCCCTTCCCACCCATGCGTTCTTCTTTTCTTCCTTTCACGCTTATGATTGTGCATGTTGTCACCGTGCCCACATTCATGTCGGAGCGATTGCTGCGCGCCGCGCAATGTCGACCAGTTGTCTCTCCCTTGTGCCCGTTTTCTTTCTCCTTTGCGCTTCTGTATGTGCGCGTGCGGAATCCCAACGTCCTGGCAGAGTGACGTGTTGGACGGGCCCAGACCGGCCGGCTGGCCTCCCCTCTTTCGGTTTACGATTTCGCCCCCATCTCTGACAGGTTGCAGGATGTTGGACGGCGGCGGACCACACGTCGGACAAGCATTTCGTTCTCCTTATCGTGAAGAGTAGCCAGTGCGGCGGGGGCGCCCTGTTTGCATGCCACGGGGCTCCGTGGTGGTGGGGCATTTGCTTTATGTCAACTTTCCCAGTGCTCTGAAACAGAGACAGTAAGTCACATCTCGGAATAGCGCTGCTCGAACAGCGTCCAGAAGTCAGGTTACTCCTCTCGTTCTTCCTCTCCCTGCGCGACGGACTACCTCGCGCGCAGGCGCAAGGGCGGGGCCCCGGAAGGCGCTCGCTGCTGGCCCATGACCTTTTGATTGTTTGTTTGTGGGTGACGGTTGTCACAGACTTGCTCTGCACATTCGGACCCTCGTTTGCGCTGGGCCCGCAGCATCCACAACTACAGGTTGAGTCCTCGTGGTGGACCCCGCAGCGGCTCTGCGCAGATCCCTATTCTTCTCCTCTTGAAGGCGCTTGGAGACGGATGTCTCTCATCGGGGGGGTCCTTCCCCTTTTTCCCTTTCCTCCTCTCTTCTTCTAGTGGGTTCAGTCCCGCAGCCTCTGGGCGTCGTGGGAGTTCACCTCCCCACGTCTCCTCGGAGTCGGGTCTGGCCCCTCCCTCCTCTGTTCTTCTGGTGGGTTCAGTCCCGCAGCCTCTGGGCGTCGTGGGAGTTCGCATCCCCGCGTCTCCTCGGAGTCGGGTCTGGCCCCCCCTCCCTCTCCAATTTCTCCGTGGACAAGTCAGAAACCTCTGCGGGGGGGTCACAGCCCCGCAAACTGGCACCTCTTGCAAAGGAGCGCAAAAAAAGGTGCTCGAGGTGGCCAGAGCCCGGCTCTTGTCGATAAGAGCAGCCCATTTTGGGCGGAGCCGGCGCCCCCAATCGACAAGAGCAGCACATTTTGGGCGGGGGCCGATCGGCCCTCTCACAGAATTGAATAGACACAACATCCCTGTTGTATTCACTAGAGTATTGGCGGAAGGCATCTTCGTTACTAATGCGTTTACGTTTTATAACGGAGTATCGCCATATCAGGCACACACAGGACGTCAGCCCTCCTTCCTTCCTGATCTGGATACCCTTGACTTTCCCAAGGGACCCGAGACTTCAGGACACGAACGAGAACGTCGTGTAAGGGAAGTCAGCCTCGAAGCCATATTTCAGGCTACTGCTGTAGCCAAGACAAATCGGGCTCTTAGGGCTACGACGACTCCTGATGGTGCTCGCCTCTACTCATCAGGGGATTTGGTCGACTACCACCGACCTACTGCCACCAAGGGCGACCATGGAGGCTGGAACGGCCCATTCCCGGTGATCCGAAACGTGCCTGAAAGAGGACATATTGTTGTCAAGGCAGGATCTCGTGAGGTAATTGTGATGTATCCTGATGCTCGTCACACACTATACATCGAATGTCTCCTCACACGGGAACTTGGCATGGATAATATGGCCATGCAAACCGTCCTTGCTTATGTGGCACACCTCAGCGCAGGGAAACCTGCCAAAGTTTTCGGGTATATCCCCGATTACAAGGGAAACTTTAATCTGTCAGACGACAGCAAGTTTCACCCGCGCGTACACTTAGCACTACAGTATCTCGTACGGAATTACTTCCGAGTAGAACATGTAGTAGCAGTTCGATTGGCTAAGAGTGTGTCAAGCTTACCTGCAGTAAAGTACGCCACCGGGTCTACGCTGATCCACTATGACAACGACATCAGCCCGGCGTTCCACTATTACGAATGCGTGGGCACTGGCTTAAACATTTCTCAGATCACTGGTAGCACTCACTCCAGACTTATTCAATGCTTGACTTCACGTGTCCCTTCCTTAGGATTCCACGACGATTTGGCTAAATATCAGCATCCAAGCAACACGTCTGGAGAACACGAGTCGCCTGGAAACAGGCCTTCTCCAGACACACCAGACGCTTCATCGCCGAGCGAAGGCCGTCTGTCGACAATCTACGAGGAAAATGAGGAACACAATATTGAAGCTATGATGCTGGAAGAGTGGTACGACGAGCTACGTATGGACCTGCATCCTACGACGATTACCGATGATTATCTTTATTGCGTCCCAACAACTATGCTGCCCGACCAGTGTGTTTTGGTTTCAGCATTTGTGGACGAAGATGATATTATATCATCAGATATGCTCGGAGACGAGCCGAAATCATGTGAGTCCTGTCTAGTCTCTCTTTGTTCAAACACAGCCGACGAGAGCTACTCTCTAGACAGTGATGAATACGGTCCTTACGTTGAACTATGCTTTACATCAGAAATGTCTAAAATAGTGTTGGATCAGACTCAACTTGCACAGCTCGATACCGATATGGTCGCAACGATGAGAGTATATGTATCCTCTGCTGCTAAACGTGCTGTGGTTGTCAAAGAAGATGATCTACTAACCAAAGCCGACATAGCAGCACATCCAAAGGAGGTTAGTGAAGCCTTATATACTGAGCTCAAAATCTGGATTGATAATCGATGCTTTGAGATGTACGATTTATCCAAAGCTTCCAACATCATGACATCCAGATATGTATACAAGTGGAAGTTCGTAAAGATGGGTACCGAGAACGTTAAAACCATTCGTCTCAGACTGGTCCTTCGTGGATTTATGGATACTGAGGCTTTTGATGTGGAAACATTCTCGGGAACCGCCCGAAGGCAGTCCCAACGACTCCTGGCAAGTGAAGCGGCATGCCATCCAGAGTGGATCTTAGCATCCATGGATATCGATAAGGCGTTCCTCAAGGGTTTGACCTATGAGGAACTTGCCCATGCCACCGGCGAGGAAACTCGCATGGTTTGCTTTACTCTTCCACCAGGAAGCGCTCAGGTACTTCGTACATTACCCGGCTTCTCATCCTACGACGAAAGTCGACACTGTCTTAGATGCCTCAAACCAGGAACGGGTACTAAGGACGCTCCAAGAGCGTTCTCTCTCAAACTTCGTACGACCACACGAGCTATAGGACTTACACCGACCAGCTACGATCCTGAATTTGAATTCAGCCAAGACCTTCTGACGGCAAAACATGTCGATGATATTAATATGACAGGTCTAGAGAAAAATATAGACGACTATGTACAACGTGTCGAAAAGGTGTTTGGCAAATGCAAGCTCAACAAGCACACATATACGAACTGCGCCGTTCGCTACACTAAGAATGATCAGGGAGATGTGATCATGGACCAGGACGAGTACATTAAACAACTACGTCCTATCACACACCCAGAACTTACAGGAGCGGCGGCCGACGCCAAAGCCACGAAACTCATTACCGACATGTTCGTCAGCCTGCGAGGAGCCCTCGCCTATGCCCTTCTTACCCAAATCTGGCTCATGGTATATGTGGTCTCTCTTCAGAAAATTCAAGAGCCCACCAATTTGCAAGTCAGACGTTTGAATGCTGTGACGCGAAAGCTGATCAGCAGCCCGAAACGCATCACCTTCCCTCGGATGAAGCCGACGAATGAAGTTGACATCAGTAGCGATTCGGGGTATCGGAAGCTTACCGGGGAGGAGGATGACGAGACCAAGGGCTACGGCATACGCGGGGCCAACGTACTACGGCGAGGAAACTCGCCTCAAGGCAAGTCCGTCGTTCACCTCTGTGACGGACTATGCAAATCACACCGATTACAGGTGAGGTCCAGTTATGCTGCGGAGGCACTTGCAGCCGCACATAACCTTGATGAGTGTTACCCTACGCTCATTACTCTCCACGAGCTTAAGGCAGGGGCTTTGACTCCACGACAACTACGAGACATGCGTGAAGTTGGAGGCCTTGCTATCAAAGTCTCTCTTACCATAGACGCTGAGTCCGTCTACAAATCTTTATCAAGCAGGGATCTCAAAATACCTACATGACGGACTCTGCTTGGACATGTCAGCTGGATACGTGAGCTCATGGATATAGGTATAGTACATAATGTGCAATTGTGTGATACTAGGGATATGACCGCAGATGGGCATGCAAAGGGAAGCATCGATCGGGAGCTGCTTCTGGAAGTGATGTCAGGCACTCAGTCATTTAAGTATGACGTGAAGCAATTTGTTCCCTTTCGGGGTCCCGAGGACAGAGACAAACCTAAGTCTAATCAATTTTAGTTTGTCCTTGTTGCCCTCGCGGTCCAGTTTGCCAGCACGGGCGCCTACTATAAAGGCGCTCCTTTAGATGCTCGGAAACGAGCCTTATATTTCACGCCTGGCAACGAGCCGGCTTTGTACAACTCAGGCTCTTTGCCTTAATGCACATTTGTTTGGTGAGGTATGGCCTAATTTTGGTTTACTTCTAACTAAGCCGATAGCCCTTCATTGTTTGAAGGGGCTGTCCTGTATTTGCGTGAACTACTTTGCGAGGAAAATCGCCTTACGGTCTGGTGTTTGACCAGACTGTGCGCACTGTTTTCTTTTCTTTGCAAACAGTCGTGCGCGCGATCTTTGCGTGCGACTATGCTCTCCGTCTCCTCCCCTCCCGACTTTAAGGGTAGCTCTTTGGGAGATGTTACAGTATCGGGAGCATAGCTCGCGCGCCGCTGCCTTGGGCTCAAGGCACGCGCGCCCTATTTGCCCGGACACCGCGAGTGTTCGCTATGTGCTGGAAAGATCATTACATCGATCTTATCCTATCTTACCCATCCACCCCTCATACTGTACCTTCACAGCAGAGCGATGGATGCAATTTGCCAGGCTATATGCCCTATTTGAGTTACCAGGCTCACTTTCGACTCTCCAAACATCGCCTCTTGGGGCGCTCTTGGGGCGCTCTTGGGCGCTCTTGGGGCCGTCTTGGGGCTCTCTTGGGCCTCTTGTGGGGCCCTCTTGGGCCATCTTGGAGCCATCTTGAGGCCTTGGATGGCCATCGGAAGCGAAACGGGGAGAAAGCAACACACATTGATTTTCTTAAGGTTTGGGGACGATTTTGGCCTCTTCGGGCCTCCTTGGGGAACTCTTTGGCCACAAGGAGCCGTCTTGGGGCCGTCTTTGGGCCTCTTGGAACCATCTTAGGAGCCATCTCGAGCGATTCTGCGCTATCTTGAGCCATCTTGGGGATCATCTGGGGCTCTCTGACGCGCGCTTGAAGCCATCTTGGGGCCAAAAGAGCCGTCCGACCGCTCGCGAAACCCTCCGTCCAGGTCCAGGGGAGGGGGTAGGGGGAGGGGTAAACCCCTCCCCAAGGGGGAAGAGGGAGGGGTGGAAGAGGATCTGTTCTAGCCCACCTACGCCCAGAGGGTTGGTGGGATTCTGAGACTCTTCCCGGGAGGTGCTAACCAGGGCGGTTTTCGGCTCCCCCCCTCGCGCGCATCAGCATGGCATGGAGGTAGTGTGTAGTAGTTCTGGAAATTGGAACTGGGTTCGGACATGGGATGCCCTGTTCGGGCGTGGAAGTGATTAACGGAAATTCGATGTCTGAGGGATCAGGCGTCATGCGGCATGTGCGTTGTTTCTTCGAGATGGTCAATACCTAGAATAGGTGTTTCTCAAATGTGTATTTAGCAGCATGTTGTAATACATCTCATGAGATGTGTGGAGCCGAGCGTGATTGTTTCGCTGTCGGCCTTCCAATTATATCATTGTCTTTAAGGCATCGCCATCACCGAATTTGCAATACTGATGCACGGGTGATTGGGCAGGACATCATGCGCGGGCGTATGATGTTGCTCGCTGCCCTCAAGGAGATGGAGAGCAGGAGGGCCTCGCGGGAAACGCCACCTGCATCTTTCAAATTGGAAGTCGGAGGATGAGGCACTGGAAAAGTCGGTCCTCTCGCTGTGTCGCGCTATACATGTCTCTGCATGTGGCTCTGGCCCTGTTTTTGGTTGATGGCGCTGCCCCGTCTCTGCTCTGTCCGTGTCTCGGTCTACGTCTTGGTCTACGCCTCGGCTTCGGCCCTCGTCCCCGCCCTCCGCCATGGCACCTGCAGTCTGCAACACTGCTACTGCCTCTGCCCGTGCCCCTGCCCCCCGCTCGTCCGATCGTCTGCCGCTCTGCCTGCCGTGCTGCCCGCCCGTGCTCTTCCTCGTGCCCTGCCCGTGCTCCAGCGAGCCATGCGCACGACTGCCCGCCCTGCGGGCCGCCCTGCGGGCCGCCCTGGCTCAGAAGAGAAAACGGTTTCGATACCGCTACCCCTCCTCGTGGCCACGGTTGGATTCGCCTCGAAAGTTTGGCTAGAACGCACCCCAGCAGAGGCCCGTGGTGTAGCGGTACTTGTGGGTATACCTTTATTTCCCCATTGGTTGTGCACCCTCGAGATCTTGGCGTCGCAACCTTTTCAAACCAGGCAGTTGCGCCGGGTCTGGGCCCCCAAGGCTCCACATATCGGTCCGGCTCGAGGCATGCTGAGGAAGGTCGAGGTCTAATTCGGCCCTGGCCGTGCTTTCCCTTATTCTTGCTGTCGCTTTTCCGCGCCGCCGCATCTCAGGGGAGGTCCACATCTTGCGGAGCGCAGTCCCGTGCGCTCGGAGCTCCCCCAGCCCCGCCCCGTCCAGCCCGTGCCCTCTCGGCCCGCCCGCCCGTGCCTCTCGGACCCCCCAGCCTGGGGCCCGTCCGCCTCCGCCCCCGTGCCTCCCGGCCTGCCAGATCCACACCTCCAACCCATGTCAGAATCTGTCCCCAGTCAGTTCGTCCACACTGGGCGGTTTCGTTTCGCCAGTTTCGGGCCCCAGGACCAGCACAGATCGTTCCTGCTCGAAAAATGCGGCAAAAAGGTCGGGTCTAGGGCTGTGGGCGTGAGTTTCCACGATGTTGCAATTTGTTCATAACGTCGAATCTCGGGGTACGGAGGTTTTTCCTCGTTCATCGGCCAGTGGGCGGGGGCCACTTGCCGGCCCATGGGGCGGTCAAGAAAACTACTCCAGAGGAAGAGCCATCCCTGGTGAAAAGGTCGGGACTTCCAGGGACACCATGTTGAAACAATCAAGACATCGGAGAACCTTGAGCCCATCTTAGCGTCATTTTTCTCACAGTTGGCATTCTCGACCAGCTTCGGGCCTTTGGGGCCCTGACGACCGATCTTGCTCGAGAAGTGGCGCGGAAAGTAGGTTTGGGGCTTCAGTTGTGATTTTCACGTTGCAATATTTGTGCACCGTCGGATCTCAGGGAACGGAGGTTTTTCCCCGTTCAGCGGCATGCGGGGGCCTTCGCGGGGCCATGACACAGTCAAAAGACGGGTCAATTTTGTGCGTCGTCGGATCTCATGGAAAGCGTACGTGACCCAAGGTTTCTTCCGGGTTTCTCAGGATGCCCAGATGGCCTCCATATCACCCCTTCAGGGGGCACAGAGGGCCCCAGGGGGTTCAGAATGGCGCGAAGAGCTGGGGACATTTTGGGGCAGAGATACATTTCGCAACCCCCGACTGTCTCGGCCAGCTTGCCGATCATTGGTTTCTCGGATCCGTCGGATGGACAACAGGAGGAGATGGAGGTATTTCGCCGCTTTCAGCGGGGGCCCTCGCTGGGCCACGGCACCGTCACGAAACGACTCGGGGTGGACAGCGGGCCTTGGGGGAACGGTCGGGATTCCGGAATCGCGTCTTCAAGAGAGCAAGGGATTTGGTCATTTCTGAGCTTGTCTATTCATGTCGCCCCCCGTAGTCTCACACTCTCTTTGTGTCGTCCACTCATACGGTTCGAGGATTTACGATGTCCATCCCTGCGGGTCCAATTGGCGTTGCGCCATCGGGACCTGTTGTGGTCCATGCAGCATTCTAAGTCCCCGCCCGTGTTTCATGATTTTTTTCTCAGGGATGGGGTTCACATGTGGTTGCCCATCTGTGCTTCACTCCTCCTCTCTCTCTCGCCCTCTCCCCCTCCCTATCCCTCTCTGACGCTATGTGCACGACTCTGTTTGTCTCAAGTCGTCGCGTCTGTCCTCATCTGTCTCTTTCTGTCCTGCGTTCTGCTGTGTTCTGTGCTTTGCATGCTGGGTTCTGTTCTGCTGGTGTCCTTCGCCTGCCTGCCTGCCTGCCCGCGACCGCACGCATGGACCTGGACTTCGTCCCCCCTCCTCCTACGCAACTCGACCAAGCTATTAAGAAATGCCCAAGGGGGGGAAGGGTCGCAGAGCCCCGCTGGAAAGTGGACGATTGAAACTAGATTCCAGGTTCGTCGTCGTCGTCGTCGACGTCGAGGCCCCCAGACCGCAGCCAGCCATCTCCCCCTTTCTCTCTCCTCCCCCACCCTCTTCCTCATCCATCTTCCTTTCTCCTCCTCCTGGGTCAGTCGACTGCCTTCCCGGGCCAACCGAACTAAACTCATTCCAAGAGGGGCGAGGAGCAGGAGGAGGAGACGAGGAAATCGGTTCCCAGACCCCTGCCAAGGTCCGTATGGCAAGTTTTCCGAAGCGCGTGCAGCCGTGGTGACGTCCAAGAATCTCCGAAGCGAAGGCGACATTCACGGCGTCGACGTCGACGGAGGGGGGGAGGAGGAGGGAGAATGAGGAGGAGGAGGAGGAGGAGGAGGAGGAGGAGGAGGAGACGGAGGAGGAGGAGGAGGAGGAGGAGGAGGAGGAGGAGGAGGAGGAGGAGGAGGGAGAATGAGGAGGAGGAGGAGGAGGAGGATTTTTTTGCATGGGACCATGCTGCAGCCCACATACACCACTCAGGGTGGGCGAAGCCCTGAGGGAAATCAGCAAACGAGCCGTGACCAACCGCACTGAACGGTCGGCACGGCATTCATCTGCGAAAGAGAGGTGGGTGTGCTTGGGCGCTCCGCGAGACCAGACAACAGAGACCCACCTCTGAGTGGCCCCTCACAGGCACACAGGGACCAAGGGGACCCTGCTACACCTGGACAAGGGCCGATCTGAGGCACGGCAGAGCACAGTGCCACAGTCCTCCTCACGAGGAGCAAGAAAAAGGGGCCCTCGACACAGGAGGAAGCACGACAAAAAACCCACCAGAGTTAGGCGGGGAGCAATGCCACAAGCAGGATCCTGCAAGTGGACGTGCCGCCGCAAAGCCCGCAGGCCCTCGACTGAACAAGAGGACAAGCGGAATTCAGCCAAGCGCTGGGCTGAGAGTGTGTTGGGGCTAGGAGTCTGAGCTCCTGACCACAGCAACACCTCCAACAAAAGACAATGGGGCGATAGCCCTCAAACTCCAGAGCGGTAGGCACCACCACACGAAACGCACGCGTGCACGCGCACGAACAAGACGGAGGGCCAGGCGTTGGGGCCAGGGACAAAACACCTGGCCACAGCAAACGCCATTGGAGCGACAGTCGGGATAGATTTACCCCCGTGCTCCACTGAAAGAACACCTTCAGCTATGCGCGCATCTTCCCCCTGAAGCGGGGTGCCTGGCACACGTGCGGACACGTACGAACCTAAGCGCACACGAAAGGCCATCAAAAGGACGACGAGGCCTGCCCCAGGTGCTGATGCGCCTGGACGGCAAAACCTCGCCCCAGTTGTAGAGCCAAAACATCACGAGAAAAAAAACGGAGAGACACACAACATTAAACCACGACTACCCACACAAGGACGACGAGGCTTCCAGCCCCTGGTGCAACGAGCGCCAGGACGACTGGAGACCTCGCCCCAGATGTGGGGTAGAGCACGGATGCCTGCCAAAAGGGCCAGACGCATCGGGCCGTGTTGGGAAGAAAGACGGACACGCAAGCAAAAACTTAAAGATGGCAAAACGTGCTTAAATCGACCGAGACCCCACACTTTTTCGGATGGGGCCCCTTCTTCAACTTAGTCCACGGATTGCTGTGTGTGGCCACTTTGTCTGGCTCACACTTCTTGTCAAGGTTCCTCAATTGGCCCCTCTGCGTCATATACCCGCACTTGTGACAAATGCAAATAAAGGACCCGTCAGGGCAACCGAGCAGCACGCACACGTGTCCGAGCGCACGGAGCCTGGCAGGTGAAAGCTTCAGGACAGCGTCACACTTCCCAGCAGGTGGCTGGGTCGAAGGCATGCCGCGCTTGCCTCGCAGACGCGCAGCATACTGCCAGTAGGTACCCGCCCAGCTCCACTGATGGGCACACATTTTCTCCCCCTGCTGACGCTCCGCAGGGGGAGGAGGAACACGTTGAACATTGGGGCCCAACCGTAAGCGGGGCCAGAGAGGTAGCAATTTGGCCCCTAGTCGGCCGACGGCTCTGGCAATAGCAACATCCTGATCAAGGCCCTCGAGCTCGGCGGCCGACGGCATAGGATGCAAGAGCGCCGCCTCCTTGGCCGTCTTATCAGCCCAATCGTTGCTTTGCCGCAAATACCGATCCCGATCATCGGTGGCATCGCGGACGTCTAAATGGGCCTTGACCTTTTCCAGCTGCACCTGAGACAAGTGATCCTTCAAATGCTGAGCCATGCCACTATACATGCGCTTGCCCGAGCACATCTCAGGCCACGGCAGCTGTGCAAAATCCACACAGCCCTGGCAATCAGAAAAAATCGTGGATGGGCCCGTCGCCCACTGCACAGCAACTGACATGGCGTGATACTCTGCAGCCTGCGGCGTCTGTGGGCACGGCGCCCACGCTGGACCTTTCACTCGCACAATAGCATTCCCCGTTTCTTTGGACACCACCACGATCGACCAACCAGCACGGTTCAAATCACCAACTTTGTAACGGGTACCAGAGCCGTCCACAAACATGTCCCCCTCGAAACACCTGACAATGTCGCCCTCCTCCTCCACCCAGTCCACCTTGATGCCCCCCTCCACGAGGCGCTGCGGGAAGTTAGAGGGGCGGGGGGGAGACGCCATGGCAGGCCAAGTTGTCATCCGCCTTAGTTGCCCATTCCTGGATATCCTGACGACCTAACTGATCACGCAAAGCGACTACCTCGGGGGATTTGCATTCCCAGAAGTGATGTCTCAGCGTGCCTAAGCCATCACCGCAGAGAGGGCACACCGTAGTAGGCAGCACGTAGCCAAGGCTGGCCGCCCGTTGGCGGGTGTATATAAATCGCCTGGCAAAAAAAAAGAGCCAGCAAACAACCTTTCTGAAGAGGGGTATATTTGGAGCTGCGGAAGGTAACTGAGGGCAGTATCAGCACAAGCTCTCCTCTTCATATTGAGCCTGGCCCCCAGGTCCCACTCGAGGCCCCTCAAAACAGCTTTACGCAAAAGCGTGCGGAACATCTGGGGGGAAAACTCGGTGAGCTTGAGCTCCTCCCCCAAATCGGTGACCAGGATCCCGAAGACAGGCATAGTCCAGGAAATGCGCTCCAGAGACTTCCGAAGAGCCGTGACAGGCCCCGAGGCACTTCGCCACAGCGGGGATTCTCCCTCGAAGCCAGCTTGCCAAGCAGCGCGAAGCTCAGGCAGAGACAAAGTGTGCCGATGCAACCGATGATGGGCCCACCAGATCTCCTTAGACCAGCGGATAATGGGATCAACACTCGCATACCAACACGGTTCTCCGTGCGCAAGCAACAAGGCGGTCAACGATCGGCCCTTGGCCGACGGCTGCAGAACAGATCCAGCCTGGTGCCGATAAGTCAAAAGCACGAAATCGGAAACCCCATGGACCTCGGACCCGAACAGCTCCGACGCCAAGGCCCCAGAAGCAAAGACGTTTCGGGCAACGCGGCCCCCAATCGGGGGCCGCAGACGGGCCGACCGAGCAACGAACCCCACGGTTTTCTTTTTCACGCTTTTTACGCTTGGCGCTCCGTCTATTGACTCGACGGGGCCGGCCAGCACAATCATCAACCCCGAGGTTCGGCGCGGACGCGACAAGAGGTCCAGCCAGCCTTCCAAGCTCGGCGGCCAGCTCGCGCCCCAGCGCCTTGGAAGAACAAATCAGCGACCGCTTCCCTTCGTCCTTACTGACCTTAGCCCCCGCCCCGCCCTCTAAGACCGAATGCAGCTGACGTTCAACAAGCGGCAAACTGGCCACGATTTATCCCTTAGTACCCGTAGCGCTCACCCCTGAATCGTCAATGTACAATTTAAAGTGCACCTGGGGGGGGGGATCTCAAGCTTGTCCAGATCCTGAATGGCATACACCCGAATAAAAGTAGTGGCGAACGTGCACCCCGCAATAATTCCCCCCTGGGCCCAATAGGGCCCATCCACGAGCCCGTTAAGGAAAAAAAAAAAAAAAAAAAAAAAAAAAAAAAAAAAAAAAAAAAAAAAAAAAAAAAAAAAAAAAAAAAAAAAAAAAAAAAAAAAAAAAAAAAAAAAAAAAAAAAAAAAAAAAAAAAAAAAAAAAAACGAGCCTGGAGGTACATAGCAATCGCCAGCCGAGCGATAGCCATCGGGAAACGCATCTGCCTGGCGCGCCACAACAACATTTTCAGGTTAATGGTCTCATAGTACTTGTAGAGGTCAAGCAGCACCGTAGCCGCTTCGTCTTTAGACAAGGTAGACGTCTCCGCACGGACCGCCTGCCTCCAAACAACGTCCTGAGCCCCCTCAAAGGGGCCCGCCGCAAAATACTCACGAGCGTGGGTGAATTCCCACTGCTGAGCCAGCGGGCGCCTCACCTTCCCATGCGCACGATGCAGGGCACAGAAGTTCCCGATGGGACGGAACCCCGCACTCGCTTGAGGGATAAGGGAAAGCAGAGTAACGGAGATCTGGGCAGGGATCAAGGCCGCGAGCTCCATAAAGGCAAAAAGGCCCACGACCGCACGCAGCGACGCGTCACTCATCAAACAGAAGTGCTTCATGTGAAAGCCATCCACACTGACAGAGGTATTGTCCTTAAACTTTATAGAAAAATCCCTTATGGCTTCCACAAGCACGGGCGGCAGAGGCGGGGCCAACTCTCCGATCTCGAACCAACTCCCCGCCCCTCCGCCTCCCCAAAGCTGCGAAAACTTGGAAGCCTCAGCTTTGAGTAAATACAAAGGGTCCGCCACCACCACCCCGTCCACGGAAAGGGTGGTGGTGGGGGTCCAAGGAGAGGCCCCCTTGGAGACCAGGTGAACGCGCCGGGCCCCCCGATGCGCTTTGAAAAGAAGCCACTCCCTCCATTCCTGGTTAGCTTTCTTCCTGGATCCCGCCTCCACCTCCGACAGAACAACCTGGAAGGTGCCCACCAAGTGGGTAAAACGGTCGAAGACGGGCCCGTCCTTGGCCTCGTGCATCGGCAGCTCACGAATAAACTCGAGCAGAGCTGACAGATAGCTGGCAGTTGGCCCTAAGTACTGCGAAAACTGAGGCGGCGACTCCAAGGCCTGGAGCACCCAGAGGATGCCCGACTGGCTGCCCCCAGACCAGAAGCATTCGAAGTTACAAAACATGTTGGCCAGCCACCTGCAAGCGAACAACTCATTAGACTTGCTAGAGGCCCCTTGAGACGCAGGATCCTTTTTGTTCAAGATGGGCCCCCAAACCATCTGAGGGGGCTTCCCTCTCGAGCCCCACACGGGCAAGACCTTACCAGTGGCCGCGTGCACCTCACGCTCCGCAGCATCCGCCCAAAGCTTGTAGGCACGATCGAGGGCCTCTTGGGCCCTGTCCCATTCCCTTTGCCCCACCGCAGCCCTAGCCGACTCCAGCACCTCGTGGACCCTCGTAGGCGCGGGAACCGCCTCAAACATCAGGACAGGGGCCAGGGGGCACGCGGGGAGCGGCGGCGGACGCCGAAAGGCCAGGGCCTGGAGTCGGCCCAGCTTGGGACGCAACTTCACCTGCACGGGCGAGTGGGGGGTGAGGCTACACTCGCGGATCACCTGGACTTGGCTAACAGCCTTAACAACATCCGCTGAGGCAATACAAAAATCGGCAACAATTTGATGGCCAGAAGGCGGCGCAGACAATCCCAACGCCTCACGCACGAACGGCGCCACTCCAGCAGAGGCTCCGCCTCCACTAGCCGTCACCGCCGCCACCCACAGGCTCTTCCACCCATGGCGAGTAGCCCACGATGATGCAGATGCCAGCTGGTGCTGCAACTGCTTATGTTCCTGCATGACCACCACGTCGGCAGCCGTCTTCTGCAACCAAAGCTGTCCAGATCCCCAACCAGAAACATTACAGGTCTCGATGACTGGTGCGAGCTGGTCCAGCGGGAAAGCGTCGGCCTCCAGAGGCCGCAGCAACTGCTCCTGAAGCCTGGGCGAGGCATCAGGCATGAGAGGCCCACGAAGCTCCAAAAACTTACGAGGAGGGTTAGGGTCGCCGCATGAGGGCCGACTTGGCCCTTGCCAGCGTGCGACGAACAGCTTTCACAAGAGAAGGGCGGGCAGGTCGAGAACCGTCGGCATAGGCGCCAGCCTGCAAACTCAAAGCACGGCGAGCCGAACAAAGTTTGGAGACAGTCACACCGACCGCTCCTGCGTTCATACCCAGATTCTCGAACAAACCCGCGGCAAATGGTGGGGAGGAGGAATACTGTCGACCCTCTGTCGACTCCAAAAAGTTGACAGACACGCAATCTGCCGAAGACTCATGACTCAGAACAGGTACACCATGTACGCCTCCCTCGGGAGGCAACAGTCGTCCTTTATTCCCCCCCCCCTCAGGCATCGGGACCTGCGGGGGGGGGGGGGGGGGGGGGGGCTGCATGTAACACTCGGTCAGCACGAGCCCGAACATCACCAGGGGCAGCCGCGGGATCTGGTGGGCAGTCTCCAGCAGGCGCCGCCGCGGGCGCAGCAGCACCCTCACCTCCTTGGCCAGGAGGCGCAGCACGTGCGGCTGGAGAACTGCCACTCCCTCCACTGGGCGCACTTCCAGGGGTAGCATCTCCCGCAGCGTGAGCGTCATCTTGTTCACCCATTCTGCGACGCTTTGCCTGTTGACGCTTGAGCTGTTCTGCCTGAGCATCCTTGAACGCCTTGGACTTCGCAGCAGCATCACCGAAAAGCTATTGCACCGCAGCCTGGATACCTTCTTGGAGTTGTTCCAGCCTCTTGGTGGCCTCACGCTTATCTTCGTCGGGAAACTCGCACTCCTCCTCGGCCGCGAGCAGGCTGTCCAGGCAGATGGGCAGAGTCTTCCCGCTGAGGAGGTCGTCAATACTGAGCTGTGGACCAGGCTTTGGTTCAGGTCCGCACCCCGCGGATGACTGCAACTGGCTGACGAGCGACTTGTGCTTCTCTTCGGCCACCTGCAACTCGGACCTGAGGGTCCGAACGCGGTCGCGTTGCTGGTCCAGCTCGCCCTCGAGACGCTCGAACGTGGTGAGGCTCTTCCCGAGCTTGGCCTCCAGCGCACGCATCTCGTTGAAGGCACGGTTGACCTGGTGCTCCAGAGGGACCATGGTCTTGGCCTCGTCGCTCTGGCGCTGAAGTCGAATGTCGAGCTCCTTCTGCCACTTCTCAGCGGACTCGGGGTCGCCCATGCGACGCAAGCCGTCGACGAGCCCACGCAGCTGGTCGATGTCGGAGAGTTGGGCCCCCGCGGGCGGGGAGCCACCCCCACCAGCCATGAACTGAGGGCCAGGGCGACGAGGAAGGCCATCAGCATGAAGGCTCCCAGCGGGTGCCCACGAACCAGGAGGCGCGGGACCTCCTGCAGCGGCTCCCCACACACCTTGCGGCTGCGGCCATGGCTGGTTCATCCTCGGGGTCGCACGCCAGGCCCAGCAGTTCTTGCACTGCTGCCATCCTTGTTTATTCTTCTTGCATCCACACGAACTGCACGTCCATGTGGATCCTGGCGAAAAGTCCCAGTGTCCCCAATCGTTCTCGAGAGATCGCGCCGCACGCCATGGCCAGCTGGCAGCCCGCGGAGGGGCAGCACGCTGGGCGGAGCCTGACGGCGCCATGGCGGGAAAGCGCACTGGGCGAAAGAAGGTATCTTGTCAGATCGCTTGGTTCGCAGGAACGCGTGCCCTTCTGAAGAACGCCCCTGCAACGCAACTTGGCGCAGAAGGGCTAGGAGGAGGAGGATGAGGCGGAGGAGTAGGAGTAGGAGGAGGAGGGGGAGGCGGCAAGGTAGGTGCGCCCGCGTCATATCTGACGTCCTGCCCCTCCCTCCCATCCCTGACCATGGCTTGGATCTCCTCTCTATTCCCACTGTCGGATGTCGAGCAGGGCAATGATCGCGAGAGGCTGCGCGATGCATCGAAGAGCACGGTATATCAGGGCGTAGGAGAGCACGGCAGAGCGTAGCATGCCATAGCATGCTGAAGCGTTGCGTAGTGAATTGTATCACAAAGCATTGCACCGCAAATACTGGCATCGCACAGCGGCACAGAACACAACACCGCACAGCATGTCATGGCATGGCGCTGGGTTCCTTGGAGGGTAAATGGATCGACTTCGAGAGGTCTGGGCCGGTCTGGAGTCGTGGCTCCATGTCTAGCTCCTTGGTCTCCGCGAAAGCTCCACACAAGGCGGGGCTGATGGAGAGCTCCCGCTGGCTCTGCTTTCAACATTGCCTTCTCAAAGCAGAAACGGGGCTCCCGCTTGATACTTCCTGACGACGACGCCCCAAAGTGGGGGCTTCTGCGGCCCAAGAATTCCACGAATCGACACCTAATGTGTAATCGCTTCCGATGGTTCATTCGGGGGGCCAATTTCTAGATTTTTGGGCATGGCATCGCACAGCGGAACACCACATAGCATTGCATAGTATGCCGCAGCATGGCACTGGACATGATGACGCCTGCGCTGCAGCGGGAACACGATTCGGAACGAGCGGAAGCGCAGATTGAGGCCAGCGCTGCACTGGGAACACGATTCGGAACGAGCGGAAGCGCAGATTGAGGCCAGCGCTGCACTGGGAACACGATTCGGAACGAGCGGAAGCGCAGAAATGAGGCCAGCGCTGCAGCGGGAGCACGATTCGGAACGAGCAGAAGCCCGAAAATGAGGCCAACGCCTCAGCGGGAACAACATTTTGAAAATGATCATGGCGAAAGACCCAGTCACATGCAGTTATGGGTGCCGCAATTGTCAATATCGTCTTCGGTGAAGCTCCCTATGGGGCCACGAAGCGCTGCACTGGGTGGGGGGGAACGCATGCGGGCGGTAGCACAGGGGGTCGTCGGTGGAGCTCCTGATGGGGCCACGAAACGCTGCACTGGGTGGGGTGGGGGGACGCATGCGGGCGGTATCACCGGTGCCTTCGGAGGAGCTTCCTAGGGCTACGAAGCGCTGTACTGGGTGGGGGGGACGCATGCTGGCGGTGGTCCCGCTGGGGGTTTCGGTGGAGCTCCCTATGGGGCCACGAAACGTTTTACTGGTTGGGCGAACATGCCACATTGGGTGTGTGGGACGCATAAGGGCGGTCCCACTGGGGCCTTCGGTGGAGCTCCTTGTGGGCCCACGAAGCGCTGTACCGGGTGGGTGAAAATGTCAAATTGGGTGTTTCGGGACGCATGCGGACGGTCCCACCGGGGGCTTCGTTGGAGCTCCTGATGGGGCCACGAAACGCTGCACTGGGTGGGTGAAAATTCCGAATTGGGTGTGTGCGACGCATGCGGGCGGTCCCACTGGAGGCTTCGGTGGAGCTCCCTATGGGGCCACGAAGCGCTGTACTGGGTGGGTGAAAATGCCACGTTGGGTTTTCGGGACGCATGCGGACGGTGGCAGTGGGGCCTTCGGTGGAGCTCCCTATGGGGCCACGAAGCGCTGCACCGGGTGGGTGAAAATGCAAAATAGGTTGTTTCGGGGCGCATGCGGGCGGTCCCACTGGGGGCTTCGGTGGAGCTCCCTATGGGGCCATAAAAAGTTGTAATTGGTGGGTGGAAATACCACATTGGGTGTTTCTGGACGCATGCGGGCGGTTCCACTGGGGGCTTCGGTGGAGCTCCTCTATGGGGCCACGAAGCGCTGTAGTGGGTGGGTGAATCGCAGGGAGGAGGGAGGAGGGCGAGGAGGGGGAGGAAGGAAGGAACGCAGAACGCGGGACCGTCTTTTCAAAACGAGGACCCAACACCACAGTATGGTTGGGAACGAAACCCAAGCGAAAACCAAATTTTTGGGAATCCCGTGTGTAAATTAGCTTGGCGAAGGACCCAACCATACGCAGTTGTGAATACCGCAATTGTGAATACATCCTTCGGCGGCGCTCCCTATGGGGTCACGAACCGTATGAGGGGTGTGCCGATTTGTGTGATAGGGTACACAACACGAACGAAAACGATAGGTCTGAGCATGAAAGCTTGAACGCGGGCGAGTCTAAGCGCGAGTTAGTCTGATTCTTAATGATAATGCGTGCGATGGGTTCTATTTGAATGACTGCGAGCATGGAGTCGCCTAATGTAAATGCTTACGACTGTGAATGGTTTGGGTCTGTCTGACTTTGAGAACTCGTGACACTGAGCGTAGCTTCCGCAGGGAGTTGTCCTGGGAACCCCGACGGCAGCGCCCGCGCGCCGCGACGCCCATGTCGGCACGCCCCACACGAGGATCGCGCCCGCTTCCTCCCCTTTTTTTCCGTCCTCTTTGCCCGCGCATTCCAAAGTTCCAGGCTGCGGGCGCCGCGCCATGCGGAACCCCCGCGACGCGCGCAGGTCGGACGTCGACGACGGACGACGACGAAGACATCGGCCGTAGGGAAGCTGTCGGGACCACCAGCTCCCTATGAGGCCACGAAGCGTGTGAGGGGTGTGCCGACTTGGGCGTGCGGGCCGCATCCGGGCGGCGGCACTGGGGCCTTCGGTGGCCGAATTGGGTTGGGTGTGCGGGACGCATACGGGCGGCGGCATTGGGACCATCGGTAGAGCTCCCTATGGTGGCACGAAACGTGTGAGGGGTGTGCCGAATTGGGTGTGCGGGGCGCATGCGGGCGGCGGCACTGGAGCCTCCGGTGGAGCTCCCTATGGGGCCACAAAGCGTGTGAGGGGTGTGCCGAAATGGGTGTGCGGGACGCATGCGGCCGGCAGCACTGGGGCCTCTGGTGGAACTCCCTATGGGGCCACGAAACGTGTGAGGGGTGTGCCGAATTGAGTGTGCGGGACGCATGCGGACGGCAACAACGGGGCCTTTCGGTGGAGCTTCCATGGGGCCACGAAACGTGTGAGGGGTGTGCCGAATTGGGTGTGCGGGGCGCATGCGGCCGGCAGCACTGGGGCCTCCGGTGGAGCTCCCTATGGGGCCACAAAGCGTGTGAGGGGTGTGCCGAAATGGGTGTGCGGGACGCATGCGGCCGGCAGCACAGTGGCCTTCGGTGGAGCTCCTTTATGTGGCACGAAGCGTGTGAGGGGTGATGGTGCTGATGACGGCGATGACGATGACGATGATGGTGATGATGACGGGTGAGAGGAGGAGGGGGGGAAGAGGAGGAGAAGGGAGGAGGACGCGGGGCTCTGTCTCTTCAAAACGAGGACCCAACACCGCAGGATGGTTTTGGGAAAAACAGTACGCGGAGGGGGTCGGGACATCTTCCGGACGTCGCTTGGGGAGAGTCGGATTCATATTGTGTTTTTGTAGAATGGAGACAGCTCCTGACAGCTCAAGCGCAGTCGCCACGAGAGCAGCGGCTCCCAGGAGGGGAAGGGGGAAGGCGGTAGAGGGAGGGGGGCGGACGAGGACTATGATGATGATGGTGATGAGGATGAGGATGAGGATGAGGATGAGGATGAGGATGATGATGATGATGATGATGATGATGATGATGATGATGATGATGATGATGATGATGATGAGGGGGGAGGAGGAGGGGAATGATGATATTGATCGTGTACGATGACAACTTTTATGGTAGTGACGACGACCACGATGACGATTACTATGACGATGACGATTCTGATGCTGATAGTGAATGATGATGTTGTTGATGAGGATGAAAATGATGATGAGGATGATGGTGACGGTAATTGTGATGGTGATGGTGACAATGACGATGATGATGACGATGTTGCTGATTATGATGATGATGGTGATGGTGATGGTGATGGTGGTGATGAGAATGATGATGCTGATGATGATGATGTAGTTGTTGATGATGTGTGTGAGAATGAAGATGCGGATGAGCATGATGTGGATGAGGGTGAGGATGAGGATGATGATGCTGATTCTGATGATGAGGATTATGATGATTGTGATGATGATAACGATGATGATGAGGATCAAGAAGATGATGATGATGATGATGATGATGATGATGATGATGATGATGATGATGACGATGATGTTGATGATGATGCTGCTGCTGATGATGATGATGATACTGATGCTGATGATGAGGATGATGATGATGATGAGGGTGATTCTGCTGATGATGAAAGTGATGGCGATAGTGATGGTGGTGATGCTGGTGGTGGTGCTGATGATAGTTCTGGTACTTTATGTTGGCGATGTTGGCGATGTGTGTGAGCATGCTTGTGACTTATGATGATATAGGTTGATAGTTCCAATGCTGACGATTACGAGGATGAGATCGATGGTGACGGCGATGATTGTGGCGATGGCGATGGTGATCTCGATGGTGATCATGATCATGGTGACGATGGGGATTAAGATCATGAGGAGAAACCCATTCACATCGATTCTGGCCGCAGACCCCTCCCAGAGTCCATCCTTGCCAATTTTTCGTGCAGCGACCAGCCGCAGCGACGTGATCCTTCAGACACGCTCCAAAACGTCCAAAACAAAAACGACGTCGACGTCGACGTCGAGGGTGAGGAGGATGAGGAGGGTGGGGAGGGGATGGTGAGGTGGTTGCGCCCAGGGCCCTCCTTGGGGGCGGGTCTGTGGCGGGTATCTGACTGGCTGGTGGTCTGGGGGCGGCTGGAGGGAGGGGACGGGACGGGGGGGGTCCAGGAGGGAGGGGCAGGGAGGAGGAGAAGGCAGTGGCAGGAGGACTAGGTAGGAAGGAGGAGGGTAAGAAGTAGAAGGCAAGCTAGGTGCGCTTGCGCCATATCTGACGTCCTACCCCTCCACCTTCTTTCGGGTGCCGGGAAAATCCTTCATGTCCACACAGCAGAGCACGGCACGCAAGAGCCACCTCTGGAGAGTCACACAGCACATGCGGAAGCAGGGGGCGGCCAGCGCCACGGCGAGAGCGCCGATCCGTTGGACGGAAGGTTTGTGGACATCCATGTGGCGCATGCTGCAGGGGAAGCACCCTTTTTTGCTGATGCAGGGCTACGGTCAGCGCTGCGGCGAGAGCACCTTTCCATTGGAGACCAGCTGCCACAGTTGCGGAGACAGCGTCGTTCTACTGGACGGAGACTTCCTGGTTACACTAGCGAGAGCATCACTTTTCAAAGGTAGCAAACGTTTTGATTGCATGCAAGGGTACAACCACCGCTGCCACTGATGCGTCGACAGCGTCGTTAGACTGGACGGAGACTACCTGGTGATCATAAATCTGGCGAGCGCATCAGCAAAAACACCACTTCTCAAGGGCAGAACAGAGGTCTAATTCACAAGCCAGGTTCCGAAGGCAATTCGACCCCTTCCTGTGTGTGCAAGCATCGTATACGATATACGGTTTGCCTTTGACCCTCACGACATCAGGCGAGAGAGTAGAGTAGTACACATGTTGTGTGACTGTGGAGGGATGGAGGAGGAGGACGAGGAGGAGGAGGAGGAGGAAGAGATAGGAGGCAGGGAGGAGGGCCGGGGGGGAAGAGAGAGAGTTCGAAGGGGGAACGAGGAGAGGAGGGAAGAGCACGGGACAAGGGCGGAGTGAGGACGAGGGATGAGGGAGGGACGAGGGTGGGAGGCGGCAGGGTTGGAGGCGTGACTAGCTAGGGTGAGGAGGTCACTTTCGCTCCAGGGGTGTCCGCGCACCGGCGGCGGGGGCAGGGAAACCACAAGCTCCCACTGATGACCCTGGCGAAGCTCGTCCTGCCCTCTGACTGGCACTCGGCGAGGGCGAGGGCGGCGTCCCTCCGAAGAAGCGCACCCTTCACTTGCCTCCTTGTATTCAGAAAACTTTGAGGCAAGAGGCCCGCCCTGATCTCGGCAGGGGCTCGATGCTCACTGCGCCTTTCCGCGGGTCCTCCCCTAGCGTTTCTCGCTCTGGCCGCCCACCTGGGGCCAGAGCAGATGCGGCGCGATCCGGAGTCCTATGCATGCGACGCTCCAGCGTTGCCGATGCGTCGCCGATGCATCGGCGATGCGGCGCGCTCATCCGACCCCCTAATCTGCTCTGGCCCTACTTGAGAGGCCTCCGCAGGTGCAAGTGGGCGCGACCGAGGCTCGGAATGGGGCTTCGTTCCTCAGCTCGGGGGTGGCGAAGTGAGGGGGCAATGAACCTGAGGACCCTGAAGGGGGCCCCTGGGGCCAAAAAAGGGCACACACAGCAACGCCCAATCAGCCAAGGTTCCTGATGGCAATTCCTTGGCTGTAGATGCCCCGCTGCCTTCCCAGATGTCCTCTCGTAGGGAAAGGACCCCTCGGAGACCAGGCAGACATGCTGGGCGTCCACAGCGAGGGGCAGTGACCTTTCTCTCCCAATATCCGACGATGCCCCAGAGGTCCCGATCCATTCCCTGTGGTCAGAGGGTTCTTATATATATATATAGAGAGAGAGAGAGAAGGATGTGCGAAGAGCGGCATAGAGTAATCCCGTAGGGGGGGCGGGGAGCCCGAGACCGCCCCCCCTGGACCGCCCGGTCTGGCACTCAGAATTCTTCACAGCTTATTCAAGGCTCTCACCCCTGTCCGGGCCGCATCTCTCCTAGAAGCCCCAAACCTAGAAATGCACGTGTCCACTAGCCGAACCTACTCCTCGAGGTCCCCCTTGATGGCCCCGTGGCCAGATAGCGGGCGCCTGAGGCCGACATCGATGACCAAAATCACGGTTGAGAAGCCCGCCCGTTTTGTTGGGAGGTCCGCCCCCGTCTCCCCCGCCCACCTCTCGCGCGCCGCCAGCAAGCCACAGACCCCCGCCGACCCTGGCGATGCTCGCCTCGCGCCCGCCGCGCGAGGCGACCCACACGTTTCTTCTCTCGCAGGGCTGGTGCCTGCAGCGTTCCGTTTCACGCCCCGGCCCGCCGCCCACCCGCCCGCGCCCCGCTGGGCGCGCCGCGGCCGGGGCTCTCCTGCAGCACGCCATTGCCAAGAGCTCGCTCCTCCTCCTCCTCCTCCTCCTCCTCCCCATCCCTCCACCTCCACCTCCTCCTTCTCCTCCCCATCCCTCCTCCGCGTCCTCCACCTGGCACCTAGTGGCTCGAGAGTTCGTCTCGACGCAGCCTTCCGTCTCCTCCTCCACCTCTTCCCCATCCCCCCTCCTCCCTCCTTCATCCTCCATTCTCCCCCTCTTCCTTCTCCTCCTCCTCCTCCTCCTCCTCCTCCTCCTCCTTCATCGCTGCGGGATACAACGCGTCCCCCTTGGTCCGAGGTGCGGTCCTGCCAACGAACCTGTGTTTCACAGGGTTTGGGAGTGCCCGTGCAATCGGGGGCAGCTGTCCGACGAGGCCTCGGATTGTGTCGTTTCCGCAGGCCCTGGCGGGCCATGAGCAGACGCCCTCGCTCTGACTACGGGGCTTTCCTTCCATGCACCTAATTACTCTCTCCTATCTTCCCGGATGACGGGGGCGGTAGGACGGGTGTGAACAGTGGAGGAGGAGGGGGACGTTTCCTCACGGCCCGAGGCTGACCAGTCGAGTCCCTTCTGATCGTCTTCGGGGACAGCTCAGGAGGACAGTAAAAAGGCGACGTTAAACGACGTCGCGTTGGCTTCGCCGCGGTGGTAATGAGACTCACCGCGAGCGGGCTGGAGCGTTTTGCATGCGCTGTCTGCTGGCTCGACGGGAGGCACCAGACCGTCCCGAGACCTGAGCTGCGAGTCTTCACGCTGGCCCCTCAGTCGTTCGCATGACCGACGCTGTGCACGTCGCGGACTGCGCCGCGCTCCTGCAAGGCTGGGAGCAGCTGACAGCCCCAACGCCAACGTTTGGGGGCTAGATAAGGCTGCTCTCGCTGAGCGCAGCGGCGAGTTTCGGGTCGCCTGGACTCCCAGCCACGTTGACCCAAGCGACCCATCCTTGCCGGACAGGAACAGGCAGCTGGCACAGGGACGCGCGGCAGCAGACGAGCTGGCAGGTTCAGCTGCTCGGCGGGCGTGGTCGGCCGCTTTGGAAGGCATGGCCCCCGACACTGACGCGTGGGACTGCACAACGGCGCTTTTGCGTGCCGCCGAGCCCGCCAGGCCTTCGTAGACGCGACTCTCGCGGCCCTCTGGACGCCCGAGCGCTACTCCTCCCGCGCCTGCTCTCAGGCAGGCCCTGTCCATCTCCACTCACTGCTTTGTCAAAGCTGCTAGCTTTGGGAGTCGAGCTGGTGCTTCCCACACAGTGTGAAGCTTTGGCAGGCCGCCCCGGCATCCTGCCGACATCATAGGTGCGGCGGGGGGCGGATGTCCGGGTGGGATGTTCGGTCTTGCAGCCGTGGTCTCGCCACAGCCTCTATCTCTGCGCTTGCTGCGGCGAGACTCGCAAAGCTCGCGAGAGCGCGGCGCGGATCCAGCGTGGTCTGCGCCCAGGTCGGCGGTCCTCGGCAGCAGCCGCGGCCTGCGACGAAGGGAGAGTTCGGTGTGAAGCCACCATCCTCCATCGCAGGCAAGTGCGGAGCCACACGCTCACAGAGACACGGATCAAGGACCTCGCAAGGGCGTAGAGTAATTCAGCATGCAGTTTGGGAAGGGGGAGGAGGAACACAACCCTCATTATAACCATACTCAATGAAGAGGACACCGAACGGTATGAGACTAACTCCCGAAATATTGCGGGCGCAGCTGGGGAACCTCCTCTTCTCCTTCCTCCTCCCACTTCTCCCCTTCCTCTTCCTTCTCTACCCCTTCTCCTCCTCGCCGTTGCCATTCTGGCTCAAGTTCAAACCGCGGGGCCTCGGCGGCTTGAATTTGCCTGCAGCCGTGAGGACTGGGCCAGGGCAGGGCATCCGCTATCAGGGTAGCGCTCTTCGGCAGACGTGCACCAACGCACGCTCCGCCTCTTTGTGTACGCGGTACAGCTCCTCGTACATTTTCCGATTCCCATGCGTCTGTCTTCCTGCAGTTGCCGCAGTGGTTCGCCGTGAGAAGGGTAAGAAACGCCGCGGAGAGAACACGTCCCTCTCTGACTCCCCACCTTCGTTGAGTATCAGTCCGCCCTGTCCATCCTCGGCTTCCTCCGACCAGCCACGCGCGTCGATGTGGTACACGAGGTGCCCAAGGCGGATACCTCCACCAACGCGAAGACCACCGTCATGCAGCAATTCTTCCAGCGACCTGAAGTTGAGCGACGTGAGTGAGAGGCTGCGCCGCATGGAGAAGCACTTGCAGCACGCGATCTCGGAAGCAGCGGCTGCCGCCGTCGACGTGAAGCCTCGGGCAGGCCAGGCCCAACTCAGTGAGATAAAGGGCGGCCCAACAATGGGACATTCGAGGTCATCGAGTCTTGCACTATCAAGGTCGGAGGTTCGCCCTTCGACGCAGCAGGGTTGGGGCGCACGGGCGCTCGGCAACCCGCCCGCGAGGTCCATCGGCACACTTTCAAGGCCAGTCCATGATAATGTTCGCCAGACAAACAGTTCCAGCTGCTCGTGGATACGAGCCCGATCCTTCTCCAAGATGTGCAACCTGTGTTCCACAAGGTGCTCAGAACTACAAGCTGCTTTCTGGTTCCTTGGCAGCCGCTAGTCAGTTTCCGGACAATGTGAATGTCGCCTCGCTCCAGTGGTACGGCCATCGTGATGGTCGGGCTCATCAGCTTTGCAGTCGCCCAGATCTACCGTTCGACGTCCGTGACCATCAGAGAGAGATCAGCCGCGTCTACCAGCCGATCTTGGAGCGCCTGCGATCGCATCCC
>CAUYUJ010014823.1:142709-185209 GCA_963575745.1 Prorocentrum cordatum | reverse complement strand
GGGCTCGACATTCATGTAACCCGCGTGTTGGAACGTGCCACCTCGTCGAATAGCTGGGGTGCGAGGATGGCGTGGGCATCGTACAGTGTAGAGTTTCACTGTGGTTTCGTGCGTAAGTTCGCTAGTTAGCTGCGTTGGAAAGATACGGTGCTCCATTGGAAACGCTTGCTACCTCCAGCTACCATGACTGCTATGATTACATGCAGGGATCTTTCGCGCGGTTCCTCAACGACCAGCTTGTTAGCGCGGCCTCGTGCAATTTTTCCAGCTTTGCTGCAGGATGGCAGTGAGTTCTCCTCAATGTACTGGCCTGCGGCTGCCCATCCCGCCATCGCGCCGGGGTTGCAGGTCGGAGGTCTCTCGGGGCCCTCTTGGCCCGTCTGGGGGCGCTCGTTGCCTTAAAAAGTCATGTGGGACGTGCCGGGAACCACGGCCCCCCCAAGAAATTTAAGAATTTGGTGTCCTGGTCCCTTGATTCGCAATCCTGAGGCCTGGACTTCGACTTACAAAGGGAACCGAGGGCAGTCCAACTCGTGCCTTGCGGCATGGTGGCGGATCAGTTCAGTGAGCGACCAGAAGCGAGTTCCGACCTCCCCCTTCTCATTTTCTTTCTCCCCTTCTACTGTTTCTTCTCCCCTTTCCCCCCCACACCCGGCCCGGCGCCCCTCCTCCGCCTACCAACTCGATGTGTTCCTCCCTCCGCCCCCTTCCTCTCGCTGCCTCTCCCTTCCTCCTCCTCCTCCTCCTCCTCCTCCTCCTCCTCCTCCTCCTCCTCCTCCGCCTCCTCCTCATTTTCCTCCTCCTCCTCCTCCTCCTTCGTGTTCCTTTCCCCTCTTCCCCCCATGTCACCCCATTTGCTTCTTCCCTTCCCCATCCTCCTCATTCGTCCTTCCTGCCTCCTCCCTCCCCCTCCCCCTTCTCGTCCCCCTCTCCCTCCCCCCATGTCCTGTACCTTCGCCGCTTCCCTCTTCGTCTTCGGGGTCTTGGCGGACGGGAAAGCTTCTGGCTGCTCGTGGTTGACGACGTTTCGGCCCTCCCCGCGCTGAGCGCACCGCTCCAGCCGCAGGGGCCGCGAGGACACCTCCTGCCCATAGCCCCTCGGGTGCACCTCGCTCCGCGATCGTACGCGCGGGCACAGTTTCGACCCGCGAGGCGCGCAGGCCTTTTAACTGATCGGGGGAGGAGACTTGCGGCACGTGCACCGATCCTGGCTCGGATAGTGACGTGAATAGCGCAATGGCAACCGCCTCTTGGGGGATTTTTCGTCGTCACAGTATAAATCCCGCGGATTCTGGGTGGTTCGGCTTGCTGGCCCCCCTTCCCCCGTTCCACAGCGTGCACCGATCCTGGGCGGTCCCATTTGGGGCCCAGGTTCGGTGAATGTACCTCCCTGGGCAGACCATCAGGGCGCTCGCGCCGTTCAGGAGGAGCCCAGCCAGGGTCGGCGCACGTGAGCAGCATTCTTCGTTCAGGCTGATCTGACTACACGATGGACAGTGACACGCATGCCGCACCAGTATCAGCGAATGGGCTTTGGGTGTACACTCCTGGTCGGCGGGCATGGAAACAGAGAGGGGGCACGGGGTGCGGGGGAAGGGAGGACGAGGATGAACAGAGGCTGGGATGAGTCGGGTGCTAAATCAAGTGAGTCAGGTTGAGCGAGTCAGAGGAAGCCCCGCTCATATCCACCCTCCCTTCTAGAATATGGGAGTCAATTGTGGCACACATTGATATTGGAATTTGAACGCGTTCCCACCTCGAAGGCGCTCGCGTGTGGCCCCGCTTCCGATAACTTTGCGAAGGGAAATTACGAGCTGCACAATGTACAACTTTGTGACCTGACGACGGTGCGGCGCAGTTTCCGATGGGCGCGTCGAAGACGAAACATGCGCCGCGCTGACACAGCACTGCCACTTTCACTCGCAAACTGCGCGGCGCTTCTGCGAGGTCCGCATTGCGCCCGCTCTCGCGCGGTCCCGTTGCCGCTGTTGCTGTCATGCGATTCCGCGAACGAGCAATGCGCCGCGCCCGCGCGGGAACGCAACTTCTGAGCGAAATGCGCACGGAGCCTGGGCACGGGCGGCAAGTCGCCCACCCGCACGGACCCCAAACAATTGGCGAATGAAATCTATGCGCCGCGCCGGGGCGGGAGCGCCACTTTCAGGCGACATCTGCGCGGCGCCGAGGAGAGAACGACATCTTCCTCCGCGTGCGTCGGCGAAGTTGCATGTGGAAAATGTGCGCCGCGCCCAAACGGCGCACTCATGGGCTCCTCTTGGGGTTGTCTTGGGTCATTTTGGGGCCATGTAGAGGCTTCAACAGCCAATCGGAAACGAGCAGGCGAGAGCGCAACACACACACACACACTGATATATCTTAGGGTGTTGAGATATATTGTTGGTGTTGTGAGGTCCCCGCAGGGCTCGAAGAGCACTTGAATCGCCCCTTCTGGGCCCAGGGGGGGTCAGGGGAGGGGTGAACCTCTCCCCCGAGCAGGGGAAGGAGGGAACTCTGGCAAAGAGAAACATCTCGTTAAACCACCTCTGCCCAGAGGACTGGTGGGATCTGCGACGCACGTAACGCATTGCACGTGGCAGCTGACGCAACGTGGAAGATCGACGATTCGACAGCCTCCTCAACCCGCGGACCCAGGGGGGGCTCGGTGAGATGATCCCTGTCGCTAGTGCACAGGTGCGGAAACGTAGAGGTTTGAATGAACTCCTTTGATGCGATCCAGTGCTGCAAGGCGTCAGCAAAAACAAGGCATGTGAAATTGAAGTGGGTCGCACAGCATGTGGAATGTCCAGCTCCAGAAGCATTCTAAACATACCAAGCCAGTGTAGGCACACATTGAGTTACTCTCGACCAACACCAGTCCCCATGAGTAGATCTACGGGCTGTCTCTGCCCTCGTGCAGACGCTGAAAGCATGATACGCATACGCATCACTGAACGCCAGAGTTGGAGATCCTCGATGGGGAGGGCGAGGAAAGGGCGAAGGAACAGCAGCAGCAGCATGATGATCAGGAAAAGCAAGAGAAATACACAAAAGCAGCAACAACCAGGGCAGAAGACGGCAACGCAGTCTGACCAGACCAGTCTGCGTATCCCCTCCCCCTTGCTGGCCACCGCCGAGCAGCACGTCGTTCCCAGGGGAGGACGTGTCGAGTTTCGATCCGCGGTGCGCCCAGCCGGTCAGATCGGCGGCTTCGGAGACATGGGCGATCGGATCCCCTGGATGCATTCCGCCCCGGCTGCAGCCGCCGATGGGCCGCGCAGGTTGCGTGGGAACAGACGACGGCGGATGTGGATGAGGAGGAAAGGTGGCGTTGGACGGGAGCAGCGGACGCGGCTCGGGCTCGTTTGGGGCCCACTTGCGGGAGCCCGTCGGCGTTGCGCGCGGCTGCGCGGTTAGGCATTGGCATGTGACGCTTGCCCGTTGCGAGCTCCAGCCTCTCAGAGTGCGGCGCCACTTGCTGTACTCCAGAGGCCCGAGCCGGTCCTCATCATCATCACCATCATCACTGTACTCATCACCATCAGCATTCTCATCATCGCCATCACCATCACCATCATCATCATCATCATCATCATCATCATCATCATCATCATCATCATCATCATCATCATCATGATCATCATCAGCATCATCACCATCATCATCATCAGCATCATCATCATCCTCATCATCGTCACCGAGACAACTGCCAGCATCATGTTAGCGCGAGCCGCCCAGGGTTCTTTGCAATGGTGTCTGAGCCTTTTGCTGATCAGTCAGACACGCCCAAGACCGATCCTGTCCGGGCCTCCGAGATATCGCTTGTCTTAATCCCAGCGTGCGCTTGTCATGCATTTGTCAGCCTCTCCTCCTCCTTCGCTTCCATCCCACCTTCCTCGTGTGCCGCCGTTGTGGCTCACAAGGGCCCTTGGGTCACCTGGCGCGCAGGCGATAGGCGCGCCCTGGCCCTCGTAAAAAGAAAAAGGCGGTGCTCTCCTGTAGCACGGGTCGCCGTAGTTGTACTTTGTGTCTCTGTGTATTCCATGCAGTTACTCCCGAGCAGTCCACGGTGGCAGCGGAACCCGTGGTTCCGATCCACGGGGGGAGTCAGGCCGACATTTCCTGTCACGCGACTCGGGTGGCATATTCTATAGTATTATCTTGTTTTTCCCGTTCTTCACCCTGTTGCGCCGAACGCCGCCATGGACCGCCCAGACGTTCAGCTTGTCGAAAAAGAATTTCCCTATGATTTTGGGTTGCAGCCAGGACTGGATCTCTGGGCAGGAAGCGGAGGACGAGAAAACGTCCCCCTGGACGGTGATGACGAAGTGGGTTGGTCGGATCAAGAGTGGGCCCGCTTGTTCACACAGCCCTGGACGGAGACACGGCCCAATACGCACTCTTCCTCATAAAGTTGGAACGCGCTGGGCCGTGGTTCGCCCGCTGCACCAGCTCGGTTGAACACGCCGTTGCGGGGACAGGCAACTCCTTTCACTCCGAAGTATCGGGGAAATTCCATTGCCGGATCTTCTGATCGCCAGAAGGGGGCAATTTCCTGAACAATCGGAGGCCCCAAATATATCAAACGACCTACCGCCCACCTGGGGTGGAAAAAGGTTTTTATTTCCGTTTAGAGCCTTACTCGAAGGAGCTACAGGTGCGGCGCACGACTACGAGAACCCTGAAGAGAACATGTATATTTTATTTACCTCTACGCCAGAGACGACCTCGATATTATTATGAACGGGCCCACCGATGACCAGCCGCGCCTCGAGGACAGCGGGCAGGTTGTGGTCAAACGTGTTAAAAAGGCTTCCGCCGAAAACCAGGATTGCAGGATGCCGAAGGCTTATGACAAGCTCGTCTACTCTGACGACGCCAAACGTAAACGGGACGAATCCTTGAGCAACGTTCGTACTCACAAGCGCGTGTTCTTCGGATAGCCCGATAAGAATGTGATCCTTTTTCGGAGGTGTTGAAAAGGACACATGCTTCTCAGAGAATCCAAGCTCAGTGAAGCCGCTCGGGATACAGTTGAACAGTGGACTTAGGGATCACATGATTTTGACATGGTGCGCGAGAAGATTCGGAAGCTCGAACGACCGCTGCCCTCAGGTAGAGCCTCTCATCGTGTTCTCGCGTTCGTGGAACGAGTTCCGCCAAGCACTTCGTCGGATGCCAAGGAGACGACGGATATGATGACCAAGGGTCTGGCCGCGATGACTTTCGTTGGGCCACCATGGAATTGTATTCGTTCGCCTTGCCCGAGTCCTACGAGGAAGACGGCGTCCTGACTGAGGTTCTCAGGTACATGGGCGACGGCGTCGAATTTTTCGTAGGTTGAGACATGCCCGAGGATGCGATTCTGGATGGCGACGAGGCCGTCGCCGTCTACGCCAACGACAGTCAGGTGCGACATGATTTGCATAAGCGGAAGCTCGGACGAGGCTCGTTTAAACAGTCTCTTCCAGAAAGACAAGTCCACAGGCTCCCGCGAGGGGGGGCGCCGAGGGAAACGCGCCGGACATGCTCGACCGAAGCGCTGGGCGAAAAGTAAACTGAGGAGTCGTTCGAAGTGCGCCCGACGCGGGGAGATGGAACGCCGGGCTCGGGGCCGTGCGAACGAGCCAGACGAGCGAGGGCGCGGGCGGCAAGCAGGCGGTGAGCAGGTTTTTATGCTGTCCCTCTCGAAGCAGATGACGCTCTGCGCGACGTTTGCCCGCGGGGGCTTGCGACCCAGTCTGGGGGCAGTTCTTTTTCTTGTTCCATCCTTGCTACTGCTGACACTGGCGAGCAGTCCTTGATTTGACTGCAGGTCCAGATGGTTCTCGTATTTAGTGGGTGCTAAAACTCAGCGTGGAGTCTGTCGCGCGGGCCAGCATGAGAAAGTGGTGACATCCTGGAGATGCCCATGGGTTGAAGTCAGCGCAGACACCTACACTTGGAATGGGCTCCATGGCCGTCGGAGGATCGACCAAGTTTCTCTCCGACTGGACCTCGCCCGTCGCCGTGGCGAAGAACTGCTGCGCCCTCGCGGTGCATCTGATCGCCTGCGATGTGCAAAATTTCTTTCAGTGGAGATGATCGGACAGCTCGGAGTGGTTCATGCCATGTCAGGTGCCGCCGTGACTTGGGAGGTGCTCGACAGCAGTCAATCGAGGGCGCGCGAGGTAGGGGCAGGCAGACACATTGCGATCGATATCTCTGTTTGCCCCGTCGATTGTTAGCAGAGGGAGAACATCAGAAAAGTATATCCGATGACAGGGGTGCTGCCAGGTCACCGAGCCTGAGGATGCCGCGCGTTTTACGTGAATTCGCAGGCGCCCTCAGCCCGGGCCAGTCGTTCTTAGCCGTTTGCCGCCACTCCCGACATCTCGCGCGACGTCGAATCGAGCGGGGCGCGCCCTCGCCGAGAAGGGGCCGCAGCCAGAGCCTCCCTGCGCCGGCAGGTCCAGCCAGCCCCTGATGAGCCCATGGAAGCGGACGTGGACATGGAAAGCACGGCGTTTGAAGCTATTATTTCTCTTGGACCGCGTGGCCATGAAGCGCCGCGCGGAGGCGCGCGTCGGTGCGAACGCCCGCGGGAACCTGCTCGGGCGCGCCAGGGGTCTGGACAGCGAGGCCGCGCCATCCATGCCTCAGACCCGCCGTCCGAGACCTTACTCTCGAGTCCCAAAGATCTCCATTTGGACCAGTTCACGTCGGGCGAGGGGCTGGAGCGCGACGGCGCGGGCGCCGAGATGACCGATCAGGCCGCGCGCGCGCCCCGAGAAGGCCGTGCGCCACCGGGGCAACATCGAGACCCTCCGGTTGCCAGATGCGCTGGGCGAGGCCCCCTGTTGAGGGCTTCAGCAGCGCGGGCGCGCCTTGCCACCGGGAACGGGCGACGTTCGGGAGCGCCAGCACGCGGGTCTTCGAGGGGGACTTCCAGCGCTGCGAGCGGCGCGCGAAGACTCGCGAGTCAGGCGAACCAGCGACGCACAATGGGCTCATGCGCCAGGCAACGCACGCGGCGGAGCGCGAGATGCGCAGAAACATCATGGACGGGTGCGGTTTCAAGGCGATCGCGGAGGAGGGGCATCAGAAGGATTCGCGGGCAGAAGATATTCGGCGGTCGCGGGGCACGTGTCCGAGTGCATCGCGAGCCCCGGGACAGGCTTCTTACTCTCGTCGACTTGGCTGGCTCACTTTATGCAGGCGATTTGACCAGCGAGCTGATGACAGAGGTTGTCTACTCAGATGGAACAGCCCAATTCATTCGGGATGCTTCGCCCGACTCCTCCTGCGGCCACACCCGGGCCAAGAGGCGGGTTGGCCGTGCCTCTTTTACCGCAGAGATGCCGCTGACATGATGTTCGCGGGCGCTGTGCAGGCGAGTAGTGTCCTCGATCTCACATTTTTTTCACGTCGCCCTCTGCTAGCGGATCGCGCGGTAGGTTCGACTCATTGGTTGTCAAGTCCGTTCGCGCGTTATCAGCCTATTATGTTGCGCTCTCCGCTGCGACGCCCCGCGCCGCCTTTGAGCCCTGCGCGCGGCGCTGGGCCCCGCGGAGGCCAGGGCCTCTATGCGCGGCGGCTCTTCGACGGCGCGCGGGCTTCGCGGCGGCGCGGGGGGGGCGGCGGGGCAGGGGGCGATGCCGCAACCCCTCTTTGCCGGGGGAAGGCAGCGCCGATGCCCGCCTCGAAGCAGCGCTTCGGCGTGCACAGCAGACAGACATGGACTCTCTCCAGTCTTCCGAGCCGGCGCAATCGCGCGCCCCAGGGTTGGGGCCGCCAGGAGCCGACGCCGTTTCTAACCACTCGTCGGTGGAAGCGCCTGCGCCTTCCTCTTCCAGTCTCCTCGCTGGCGGGGGCCCCCGCGGTCGCGCGAACGAAGTGTTCCCTCCGAGCGCTTTCGCGCGACGTCGCCGATGGTGCGCCAGACGCCCCATGAGCCCCGCGTCGGCCCCCGTGTCTGAACGCGCGCGAGCCATTGGGGGTCGCGCTAGACTGACCTCGCAGCGAAGAGCCCCCGAACGGCATCGCCTCCAGTGTCAAAATAGGGGCAATTGCCGCAGCCCCTCAGAGACGCTCGCGGCAGAATTCCCTGCTGCGCGACATCGCGCCACAGGCGTCGCCTTCCGCCAGTGATTTGGCGGAGCTCAGAGGCGGGGTTGAAACTTTTGCTCTTGCCCTGGTCGGCGCTCGGATCGCCGAGGATCAATCGGTCCTAAATCAGGTCCGATATCAAGTCGACCGCGCGGGCCAACGCCGAGGCGTCGACTCCGCTGCCATCTAGACGCCCCACGACCACCTCCTCGCCGTGGAGGCGCATTTCGTGATCGTCATGGGCGGGCGCTGCTGCCGTCAAGACCCTGCATGATGAGCTCCGGACATTGCGGCAGGTTCTAGCCGCTGAGGCATGTGGGCTTATGGGTCAGCAGCTCCGCGATGACCTCGTCGCGCTTCGTGATTGACGTGATCACTGCCAACATCCACTCCCGAAATACCACAACCACGTCCGAGTTGCACGACAGGCTGTGCAATGCTGAGATGGCTATTGCTCAATTGTTTGATGCGTCGGCGAGATGCGAGCCAGCAGTTGCGAACCGAGTCCCCACGGTCGAGCAGCAGTTGCCCGACCTACAGGCTGCACTGGGTGAGCTGCGTGCTGAACGGGCCCAGACTGATCGGCCGGGCACCCCGACTTCGATTTACGATCTCGCCCCCGTCGCCGCCGAGATGGCCGAGACAGGGGGGGTGGCGGACTGCGCGCAGTTGCGATCCGCCAATCTCTCCCGCGAAAGAGACGCTGAAAAAGGCATGGGCTGAGGCACTGCTCACCCGTTTGGAGGAAGAACGCGAAGCGCGCAACCGACGAACCCAGGACATGGAGCATCGTCAGGGCCGGCACTCAGCGAACCCGCGACGCCAACGACGAGGCGCGCGGTCTGCGACAAAGCGTCGAAAGGTCGCAGAACGATCTCACGATCACCGAAGCGACCTTGACGGCCCACGTGAGCGACGCTCAGATCCATCCCACTTCGCGACTTCCAGAACCCGCCACCGACGGTGTCCCAACCCTCGCCGATGGAGACATCCGCGCTGGACAACCGCGACGCACGTCACCGGGAGCTGCCTCTGCAGCCTCAGCTCAGGCACGTCGCGTTTCTTCTGCGCGCGCACCGTCGCCGACGCCGCCGATTTCATCGCGCAGTACGTCGCAATACTTTCTTGGTGGTACCACCCCAATCAAGGAACCAGATACTGTCCGCATTCCTCAACTGCACGCATTACTCAATTACAAGAGTGGCAACGGATGGACAGGGAAAGCTTCGGCAGCGCATCCGGACGCCCTGCCAAGGCATGCACCTTTGGTACTATGAGGAATTACAAGACAGCGGCGTCATCGAGAGCATAGATTGTAAGCTCGCCGCTGGACTTTCGGCTGTTCTTATTACTGGCCTCCTCCGCCGCATGAAGAAACTCAAAGCTCAGGAACTCAAAGCCGGCCGCGTGCTGGATGGTGGACAGACCTATTGGTTCATCTTACAATCCTACAAGGTCACGGAAGTCGACGACACCATGCACGACATCGAACGCCTCCAATTTAGTCGCATGCTGGACGACGGTCTCCAAGGGTTTATTGTGGACTGGGGCAATCTACTCTTGGAGTGCCGTGAACCACCGGACACGAAGATGCCCGAGTCATTGTTTTGAGCCCAGATCTGCAGGCACCCATGGATGAAGCAAGACATGCACGACTACAAAAAGATGAAGATGGGCGGCACCAGTCGCACATGCGATTGGTTACGAGAGCGAGTTTTGGTCAACGTCGAGACGCGACGGCTCGAGCGTGCCCATCGCGACCTTAAGAACGGTGCGACTCGTCACGAATTGGTCGCATGCGCGGCATTCAGGGCAGGCCTTTGCAAAAACGGAGAACGGTGCAAGCTACTGCGCACTGGCTCTGGCCACCGTTCCCCGCCGCGACCTCCTCGACGCACGTCGCAGGCTGGCCGGGGCGCCCTCGAAACCACCCCCCGCGGGGCGAGGCCCGCGGCCGCCGCCTAAAGACGGAGGCGCCGAGAACTTTGGTTTCTCTCGCGCGAGACATGGCACCTGCCCTCGACGAGATCGGCGCAGATGGCCACGCATTGCGAAATGCAGTTTCTTTGCCGACCCAGGCAAACGCAGCAGGCAGGGCAGCGGCCGCCGCCTCGCCCGCGCAACACCTGGCACCGAGACCCCCGAGAGAGGTCCAGCCGGACTTGCAGTCGGGGCAGCCGCAACGAGACGCCCTCTCCCGGACGTGCCAGGGGCAACCGATGCTCCCCACGCGGGGGGCGTCGGGGCTCCAGGGGCCGGGGGTTCGCTGGTCACGTCGCGGATCGCCATCCCCTGGGCGCGGGGGGAGACGGGGCTCACGAAGTCCGGGGACCCCCAGATGGCCCCCGCAGCGCCCCCGATCCCCATCTTGGGGCGGCAGCTGCGACCGCTGTCGAGGACGTTCACCGAATAGGAGCGACAGGATCGGGAACGCATCAGCCCCCCGCGGCTCCAACCGGTCACCTTCGATGCGCCGCAGGAAACGACTTCCTGCAGCAGCGCGACGCGGCCACCGACGGGGCCGAACAGATGCGATCCGCGAAAAGACATCGGCGGTGACTCCTATGCGCGCCACCACCGCGCAACAACTGCGGCACGTGCTTTTCGACCTTGGCAACATTGACGTTATCAGCTACACTGCGCCTCAACAGCGCTTGCACGTGGCGCCCCGAAGGCAGCGTCAACGATGGTGATCCCTTTGATGTGCCCGACCCTCTGCCGGATTGGCGGTTGCAGGATGGCGCCGAGGCGCTCCGCGCCTGCCAGTTCGCGGCTCAGAAATGGCACGACGACCCCAACACCCCGACGACTTACTAGGGTGCCCGCCACGCCGTCCGACGCAGGCCCGGCGTCGGCGGCGGCGCCCGCAACCGAGTCTACTTCGCCGGCGCGGTCAAGTGCAGCGTTTTCACGGGCGTGGATCTTGGACAGTGGCTTCGCCCACCACATCCAGGACAAGGCCGACCTTGCGCGGCGAGGAATCACTGACGCGCACATTGGGCGCGAGCACATACTGGAAATAGCCGGCGCAGACAGGATCGTCACAGAGGACACGCAACTGCAGCTCCCGCGCATCTTGCCCCCGCTCGCACTCGCGATGGACGACTGCCCCATCGGCGCTATCAGTGGGACATTTGGTGCAAGACAACGGCCTCCGACAATTATGGGGCCCACAGCTGGGTTACTTACTACAGAACCCACAGGGCCAGTGGTACAGGGCTACTGTAAACCACGACCACATCATGATCATTGCCACGTCGACGAGTTCGAGTTTCACGTTGCGGAGCTATCATGTCGCAGCGCGACTGCGCATCCAACGTGCGCCGCGGCGCTTTCCAGGCAGGCGCCGGTGATCTCGTGGGCGATGACCCTGCGCTGGTGGGCGTGCCCGCGTCTGCGCCGCCAACGCGCGACAGGGCGCTGGCGGGCCGACAGCGGCCGCCCAGCGGCCCTATGCATTGCATCCCCCACAGCCCGAGGCACCCTGACTGCGAAGCACGCGCAGGCACCCTCGCACGGAATGCGCCGTGCAGACGCAAGCGCAAACCCGACGCACCGCCACGGCCCACTGAAGAAGACGCTCAATACGAGGCATTCGCGCCCGAGCGTTTCGGTGAGGCCCCCTCCGCCGACCGCGTCGTCTTTGATGCAGATGATGCCGCTGGTAAGTGCGGTGATAGGTGCGCATTGGTTGCGCTGGACATCGTGGGCGGCCATCGGGGAGGGGCCCCTTCGAGGCGACATCGCGGCTTGCCTGGCGAAGCACGAGGGCGCCGAGACCACCGAGGCATCCTTTCTCGAGCTCGCCCCCAACGACGAGGTGACACGCATATTCACTGACGACTCTGGCGAGCTACAGAAGGAATGACGTCTCTTGGGACGGCGGCGCGATGCCAGCGCGCCACGCCGGCCACAGACCAACGGACTGGCCGAATGCGCAGTCAAATTAGTCATTCAGGGCACCCGCGCCGCGTTCCACAACTCCTGGCTCGGGACATGAATTGCGGGAAGAGGCCATGCAAGCTTGGTGCTGCGGTCGCAACATCACTACCAAACCTCGTCGCGGAGTTGCGGCAACATTGGAAATACCACCGCGGCTACGCATCGCGCGAAGTCCACTTGGGAGAGCCCTTTCAGAGGACACGTTGCTCCATTTGGTGCTCGTATCTTTTGGGGGCGCCTCAATCCCGACGTCGACAAGTCCGTTGCAAAGTTCGAGGGTGCAACGCGCGACGGCTTGTCCATGGGATGCCACCTTTGCTCTGGCGGCCGCTGGTCCGGCGACAATCTCCTCTTTGACGCGGCCGCGTGCGCCGGACATCTTGATGGCGAGCATTGCCGCGTGCATCGAGTCAACAACATTGATCCCAGACGACAGATCCGCCCACTCTGTCAGAGAAGACATTCTCCGACACCGCAGCCCTGAAGCTCGCGAGTTGACATCTCGCCCTCTCGGAGAGTCAGTCACAGACGACCCAGTGCTACCCTGCCCAGCAGAGTGGGCGACCCCAGTATGGCGAAGCGCCCCTAACCAGCCTTTCCCGAATATTCCGATTCCGGCGCCCTGCCCCCCGCGCCAGGATCCCCGGAGCAACGGGGCCGGCGGCTCCAGCCCCAGGCCCCGACTTACTGGGCCGAGGCTATCCCACGATGCATTCGTGCATCGCATGCTCAGCCCTTCCGCCCCGCCGACGATGCGACCGGGGTTCCTGCCCTGGTGGGCAAGATCGACGTCGCCCGCGACTTCGAGGCCGCGTCCGCATGCGAGGGCAAGAAGTCTGATCCACGATGTTCGGGGTGGCGTGAGCGAGAATGATCGCCGTCATCTCAGCGAGCTTCGGAGTGTAATCACTTGCTTCTACAAGCGGCCCGAGATCACCCTAGAAGGCAAGATGAATGTGCACGGTCGCCAGACACGGGTTCAGGCCACGTCGCACATCCGGCCCGTTTTTTTTGCAGCGCCACGCCCAAGAAAAAAAACGACAGAACGAAAAAGAGTTTGCCGGGGACTTTCTCCGAGCGAGGGAGATGCGCGATCGCTATGTTTTTCGCGTCTGGACCTGGGCAGAAGCAAGCCCATCGCTTCCGCGCCAACAGTGGTGACGGCCCTGCCGGGGGCGCCGCGGGAAGACGCGCCGCCCGCGACCTGCGCGACAAATCCGCCGCCCGAGGTGAAGACGTCGAGGGCGTCACCGACGCCAACATACTACAGGCCGCCCTTCCTGATAGGGCACGCGACATCACCGCTCTATTGCACCGCCGTCCCCAGCGGGGGGCCGCTCCCGCAGGCGCTGTCCGCTCGTTTGCGCCGCTGCGCAACGGCGGCCCCGACTTCGGCAACATGGGCAAGTTGCGCCGCAGTTTCAAGTGGTCGGGCGCCATGCCCGCGATGCCGCGCGCGCCAGGGCACCGCCAGGAACGCAGGAACAAGCTCGATATGCCGCACTGGCAAAGCCCATGCCTTGTCGCCCGCAACCATGCCAAGGGAGAAGTTGCCGCCGAACCACGCGCGCAGGATGCCCTTCGCAAGGACTGTGAGCGTCTGGGAAGAATCGGACTTGGATGGCCGAGACGGTCGTGGATCGCGTTGTGGCCAACGCACGCAAGACCAGAAAAACGGTTCATGTTGCCAACGCGCTGGATTTCTTTTCCGTCAAACACGCAGAATTACGACCATATTTTCTTAAGTTCAAGGCCGCGTCGTGGTTCAGGGCGAAATCGTGAAAGACCAGAGCGGCTTGGCCGCTGTCTTCGCCGACGCTGCTTGCAGCGCATCGCGCGCGCATTGAGGCCTCGAAACTGCGCGGCGCCACTGCGTTGTTGCCCGACGACGGGAGCAAAGCGCCGCCCCGGACGCCTATGCAGAGGCTTTGCTCTACGGCGACGGTTGGATCGACCCGGTGAACACGCGGGTTACCGTGCCCAAGTGGCGCCAGCCCGCTTCTCGGGCGAAATGCACGAATCCTGTTTGTCGACTACGTCTCGCTCTCTACAGCCACCCCTTGGCGGGTGTATTCTGGGGGCGTCACTTTCGTGCGTGTCTGGAGTCGGGGGTCTTCCGGCCCATCCACGGATGGGAGTGCGTCTGGAAGCACGACGAGTTGAATCTGTCTGATTTTATCCGTCTACGTCGATGACTCCCGAGACCAGCCTGAAACCAGGATGGGACTTGATCCGACGCAGTGGTATTGAGACCGACGCACGTACCCCATGCGACCACTATTTGGTCTGCGGTCAAGACACGTGGACGGGGCCACAAAGCGTCTTTGACAAACGCATGGCCACGATTCGACCCATGCTTCCGAAGCATGACACCAAACAATACACCTCTGCAGCCCACGTTCGTGGGATTCGATATGATGTGCTGGTCGGTACTGACCAGTACATTGCCCGATGCTTTGAATGCGCGCCCAATTTTCGCGGCATGGCCGGCTCGAGGAAGAAAAGGTCACCCTCGCCCAAGCTACGCTCATCATCGACCTGATCTTCTGCGTCGGTTGGGAATCCCACGAACGACACTGTTCGCATCACATACGGTGATCTTCCACAAGCCGAGACCCCTGGCATCGAGGACGCGTCTTTCGCTGAGCGGGACTACGAGGACGGATGCGTTCTCGGCCCGGAAGCGGGGAGCGTGTTGATGATAATGCCATGCCTGGCGCGTTGTTGCAGGTATGACCTCATGCGCCACGTCTGCATGTTGGCACGGGAGATCGCCAAGTGTAGTTACGCATGTGACAAGCGTTTACACCGATTATATTGCTATTTGAAGTCTAAGCGCACACATCGTCTCCACGGATCGATAGGTGATTCTCCGGACAAGATTTCCATCGTGCTCTTCACTGGCGCCTCCGTCGCGGACTGCGTTAACAGCTCAAAGTCGACCGCTGGCGTCTTCGTGGTGTTGGTGGACCCCGGCGCCATCTTCTCGCTTCCCGCTGCGCGCAAGAAGGCAGACCGTTGTGTCGCGCGCTGCCACGAGAGTCCGAGATCGCGGCTCTTGACGCGGCTCTGCGTACCGACGGTCTACACTTTTAAGGTTGAGAGGCTGCGGTCCATGGCCCCCTGCAGACAAAGGATCGTCGCGCGCCCCTGGCCGCCGCGAAGAAGCGACGCAAGACGCCTCCAGGGAAGGCGCCCTCAGCTCGCGCTGCACTTCCCAGATCTAGGACATCGACGCGGGCCAAACCACCACCCCCGACTCCATCGCCCAACGTCGCGCGCGAGGACATCGTGCTGCATGCCCCGCGTCCCTCTACCGCGCCGAGACCATCTCCGACGGCGCAGTTTACTGTGGCAGAGGACAACCAGGCAGTCATTCCGATAGCACAGAAAGCACGTGCGCCCGCTTTTCGTCATCGTCATCATGCTCGCCGCATTCACTTGGATCTGCTTGCGGAGAAATGCCAGCGGGAACAAGCGCAGCGCAAACACGTAGGCACAGCAGACCAAGTTGCAAACATGATGACGAAACATCTTGAGCCTAAGAAGGCTCACCGATGGCCAGAATTATTAGAGCTATCGCTCATTCCCCCCGCCGCTACCCCGAGGGCCGAGAAGATTCTTCCGGAGGCCGCCAAGACCGCCAGCCGCGTCGCCGCTGGCCCTTGCCCTTGCGCCCTCGATTCTCTCATCCGCGCGCGCGTGCGCTGCTGAGAATGTCTCGCGCCGCAGCAGCTCGACAGCTCAACCCCCGCTGGGTGGCAGGGGCAAGCCCCGGCGAACTTGCCCCGCAATGGCTCGCCCCCCAGAACGAGCTTCACGGCGCGCAGGCCAGTGGGAACATCAACGTTAGCGCCGATGGAAACATCCGCGTGGGCCCAGCTTGTCTGCCGCGAGTGGGTCGCCCTCGCTCGCCGGGGGGCGCCCCCGCGTGCCCCCTCCCATGACGAGCGGCGCCCCGACAGCAGCGGGCGAAACACGCAGCGCTCGAGCAAACGGGGCCTCATCGCCACCGCTGAGAATGCTGTTGGCGAAGCTGCTTAGCTCCAGTCCGGCAGTCCTGCTCCGCGTCCTGCTCCGCCCGCGGCCGCGCCGTGTCTCGCCTTCGCGCTCGCGTGGAATATTTCTTGGGCCTCTAATTGAAGGGCTCCGCCATCTCCGACGCCCATCAGACGCGCCCAGAGTTTCTCCACCAGAACATCCCTTGGCTTTGCCCTGAGGGCAGCAAGTGCCCCCCCTACGGAGGTGCACGATCGGATGTGGAGCAGCATGTGGAATATACTTCGACTGCCATGGGAGAGAATGGGCAACGCCCTTATTTGACGGACGACAGGTAAAACGGAGGAACATGATGAGGCATATTACGAGAGCAATCCCATGCCGCCACGATTGCAATGACATTGCGTCCTGTCTACCAATTTCTCCAACCACGACCGCCTCCAGACGGTCAAATTACCAACTCGGCCGCCAGCCGCACCGCGTGCTTCTGAGATGTGGCTGGCCATATTTGAAAAATTGCCGAGGTGCTGCAGAAGACCTGCTGCCGCGTCTTCCACAAGCTGAGTGCGCTCACAAATACGAAATGAAGACCTCGTCCTGGGCGACTACTCGCGGTGGCTTCGGACGGGGGGAGTCACTGCCAGTGCGGCGGCAACGCCCGCGGCTGATGGCGAATTTGCACCGTCTGGGATCTGAGTCTGGTGCCATGCTTGCCCAACCTCCCACGCTCCAGCGATGTGCCGCGAAAGCGGGTCGCAGGCAGTGTTCAGTGCGACGACATCTTCATGGGCAGTCCTAATGCACCACAACCACGCTGGCATGCCTTTGCATCTGGCCGCTATCTCAATCAGCGAGTACTGTTGGGCCTCCATTGCGCAGGGAGACCCTGGACCTTCAGTTGTCCATGCTCCCGGGCCGGACGGACATGCCTTCAAATCGGTCAATCTCTGCAGCGACTCCAGTTACGCCATGCAGAAGAAAGGGGGAGCAGCTGAGGTGAAAACACTCTTGAAGGGCACCGACGACTTGAACGACCCAGAAATGAGGAAACATATCGCCGACGTCGCCAATCTAGCGCTGGCTCGTCTCGTTTGTCCTTGGATGAATGAGTTCGGGTATAAATCTGGTGCAACACTAGAGGACTGCAGCACCTGGATGCGCGACGATATCATGATGCGGGCCATGCAGGAGAAGGGCTACAAGACTTGTTGGTTGAAACATGATTCTCCCATCCGCTGCGACTTAGTATTGCTGCCTAAAGCCGGCAGCGACACCCGCGTTGGTCCTGCGGTTGCGCGGCAAAGTCGCAACGAGGAGCTACGCTTCGAGCTCGACGTCGTCGCGAATTCCACCGAGACGGCTGACTTCGAACAGAAAAATATCATCGACCAGACTCGCGAGGCCCGGTTTCCCCGCATGGAAGGTTACCTTGATGGATATAGCGACAGGAACGAGGTCATGTGGGGCTACTGGGCAGACCATTTCCCAGCCTATGCCAAGCAGAAGCACTCCCAGAGTGCTATCGACATTACCTGCGCTGGTAAAGCCATGAATATCCGCCCTCATTGCGTTCGGTCGGTTAATACATCTGGGTACTACCATGATCAGTGGCTCCCAACACGCGACAGGGTGTTCTTTGCTTTGCCTCAACATGTCAGGGTGGACATATCCCGCTGCGTCGATTTGATGACTTACTTTCGCTGCCCCGCTTTGATGGGCCCTGGCAAGGTCAAACGGTGGGGCCTTGGTGCGACGCAGGAGATCATCGGCATGTTCACAGGCAGAGGCAAGCAGTACTCCCAGCTGAGCAACGGATTGAAACACAGGATCGCCCCCACCAGCATGCATGGCACGCTGCGCAGAACAAGCGCAACTTCGTCCAGCTGAAGTTGCAGTTTACACATGGCGCTACGATGCGAAACCTGCGGGCGGTGCTCGTTTCTCTGGCAGGCCAACCGTTTCAACTCCGTCATCCCATGATCAAGCCGGTCATTGGTTATCGGGGGCACAAGCAGACCGTCGAGATGCGGTCCGCCTTTCGCATGCGCCTGGAGCTATCCAGGCTGTGACGACGCCGTCTCGGGCGCAATGGATTGCAAACGCAGGCCTTGGGCGAGACTGCAATGGTTTCGTGGATGAATGACACCGTGCGTGCTATGCGATTTGAAGCCGACGCCATTCCCGAACCCCCGCTGGTGGTAGCACCCGTACCGGGTCTTCCTCTTGGTACACCACTCCTTCGAGCTCGCCCCCCAGCGGGGCCCAGAGCGACGATGCCAGAAGAGAATGCTCCGACGCACGGTCGGCCCGAACCTACGGCCCGCGGCGCGGACGGGGAGGGCAAATCTGCTTTCCCGGCTTCCGAATGGATACACTTCAATTCCTACGCGAAGGGATTCGAGAGACTGAACGGCCTGATGAACGATTTCCCACATCTGAATCACGCGGGGCTCGCCAGAACACGAATACTTGAAGACGACGGCCGCCGTGTCGTTCCAGATCCGCCACGCTGCAACGAGGCTTGTACTCCAGCGGTGTGTCGACCAGTTCAGACCAGCCTCTAATGCACGCGCGAGCGCTGAGACGAGTATCTTCGACGAAGAAAACATCTGCAACAACGACTACACCGTCGAATTATGCAATTTGTTTCGGCGACAGGCAGAGGCGAACGAGGACAAACTTCCGTCTCCTCCGATGGATGAGGGGGAAACTGCAGGCGGACCCGCAGTTGTCGGTGCCAGTCCCACCGCCTCCGCCCGGGCACCCGCCGCCGCCCGCGACCACCTCGCCCCAGCCACAGCCGCCCGCGCAGCCACCGCCGCCGCTGCAGCCACCGCCGCCGCTGCTCCCAGCTACGCCCATGGCTCCACCCGCACCCGCACCGCGACCGCCGTCGTTGCAAACGGTGGCCGACGCTGCGCGGGTGGCAACGCCTGCTAGCGCTGGTCCTTCGGCGGCATCAGCAGCATCCCCCCCGCCCACAGCGATGGCCGCGCATGACTGCTGCGACCGATCGCGGGGCGAATGTTGGATAGATGTTTTGGACAAGTATGGGACTTACTGTACTCCGCGCGATTACTGCATCGGCACGAAGAGGAATATCTCCCATCCATGGGCACCTGGTCCATTGCGAGGCCATCATCCTCATGTCCTATGCGCTGCGGACGAGGACAACATTGAACGTCTGCAGTACTGCGACTACGCGATTGCACATGCCCTTGACTTGCAGAACAGTTTATGTTTTCCCGACCACAAGTGGGTTACATTTTGCAGCGCGAAGACGAAGCAATTGGAACCCCTTTTGGTGACAGGTTGGAAATGCCCGCCTGGTTCTTCGGCGCCGCGAGAGAGTTCAGCAAGTCGATGTCTACGGCACTGCGCCATGGCAGGGTGGTCGTAACGGACTTGTTCAGATCCAGGGCCGCCGCGTCAACATTTGACCGACGTCGCGCGACATTGCCCCATGGGCAGCGATCACTGCCGCATCTTCCTTCGACCCGCCCATGACATGCGTATTTAACCGCGTTGGACATGGCCCCGACCCCCAGACAGTGACCACCCACATGAAACAAGCGCAATAATTCGGGCAACCACGGCCGTCTGGGGATGATTACTACGTAATCGCAGTGTTGCGCTTCCTCCAGTTGCAGATTGACCACGACAAAGCCCGCTCCCAGGTCTTCGTCAGATGCGACAGTTGCAGCGCCCTCGGCCAGGACTTTCCACGGGAAAATGTTTTGGCTATTAAGGCGGTCGGTGGTCAGAGCTGCGTCCACGTCAAAAGCAGACCATGGAAAATGGGATGGACAAGGTTACAGTGGACAGACGCAAAGTACCTCCATCATGCCACAACCATGGAAGCTTGGGCGAGCATCGCGAAATACCGCATCATCCTTGGATATGGAGCATCACGTGAGGCACGGAAGGAAGGTTTCTTCAGCCCCAGCTCCTTCGTCTTCGACGACATGCCAAACCCGCGCACCTAGCCCCCCGGCTACAAGTTCCAGCATCCGAAGAAGCAGGCCGAAAGCCTTTCGACATTGTCATCAACATGAAGGCAGCTATGCCAGTAGGCAGTGTGTTCCGGCTTGGTGAACAGGGCGCCGTTATGCGCCTGCAAGTCGCGCCATGCAGCGCTAGATTTGCCATCTGTACCGCTGGTGGGAGCACTGTGCCCAGAGCGCAGCTCGGCTTGGACATGCCCACCGCTGGAACAGCTCACGGAGCCACGGAGCCAATGGGAAGTTTGCGACGTTGTGGCGGTGGCAACACTTGCGGCGGAGCGCATGCCCATAGCATCAGCGGGGGCACAGGTCACGCCTCCGCTGTCGCCGCCAGCACCTGCAAAGGCATCGCAGCCAACGTCGCAGACACCTTCCGCCAAACCTCCGCCGCCGGAGCAAATTGCGAGCGGCCCTGCCAAGCGCCCTCCGCCTCCGCGGCCGCCTACACTTGCGCAACCAGCGTCGGCAGCAATGCCTGCCGACGCCGCCGCTGGCGCCGGCAGTCCCCTTATGAAGCAGGTGCGCAGCGAAGCGAGTCTCCTGCGGGTCTACGGGTAGGCCCCCGCCCGGCGCATGCAGCGCCGCCCATGATCCCCTTCCGCCTGACCCGGCGGCGCCGGAAGCGGTTCAACCAGAACTCCCACCAACGCAGGTCACGCAAGCGACCGCTGATGAATTTGCACAAGCCATCGAATGGTGGAACAGCGCGTTCACCTGCAAAACTGCACGAACCATTGTTCACGGAGTTTTTGGGCTGCTGCTGGGACTGGGGCCCGAGGTGCACCGACATTAAGGACGGCGACTTCAATAAAGAATGGGGCAGCACTGCATGCGTAACATACGCCCCATGGCCAGAAGGAGGCGTCAAGAGCGCTAGCGCATGGGAAAAGGGAAATTGCAGGGCCCCGTCGCTGATTGGGATCACTACGGCAACTACATCGCTGACCAGATACCTATCAGGGGCTCAGGACCACGTTGGGCCAACGCCTTGCGCAATGGCCGCCAGAGCGAGCAGATGGGCGCCAAGTTCGCATGCCCCAAAGCCATCGGGATATTCCCGACAACATCCGCGATGCCTTGTCAAAATGCGACGTGGACATCCACCGCGATAGTCCTGGCACCGACGCAGTCGATGCAGTGCCAGTGGAAACGCCCGCGCAAGATGGTCTTGCAGCTACACAGCACATGCGCGAGGATGACCCGGCTGTCCAGGGGGATGAGAATACGGACGCGATGGAAAATGATTGATCCACCCGAGAACCTGGCAAACTACCCAGGAGGTGCAGACGTGATCAAAGAAGCCACCGACACAGGGAAGTGCATATGGATCCTTGCCATTGATCGGCATAGTGGTATGCGACATTACACAGCACACCGATGTCACGTACCATCATGACGCGCATGCGTTTGAAACCCCCTTCGATATTAACTTCCGCTTCAACATGTAAAAGCAATTCTACAACATGACATTCAATCACCGCAAAAAGTGGGCCGCTGATCCTCCAGATCTTGCGGCTATAGTGCATGCATCCGCGCGCTCTTGCGGCATTTGGATTACCCGGGCTACAGGGGCAAATTCAGCCTCTCCCATAATATTTCCCACGCATGCGCAGCACTACTCACGACAGCACGGAACCGCTTGGTCGAGATTGGCCTCATACATGTACACCGTAACCAACCGGGGCCCGTTGCATTGCGGAAGTTGTGGGGCGATACCATCGCGGCCGACGTGTCATTCCAAGGGTTTCTGGCATCATTTTTCCCGTTGTTTCACGATCAGCCCGGTGCAAGTCTCGCGCGTGAACAACCTGGCGCCCGCATTTCCATGGCTGAGGCCAGTATCCCTCCGCGCCCATCTGACGAGGTTAGCCCCGCGGGTTGCCGTCTGCCCCCGGGGCCCAAACCTAACCCAGGAATTTCCGCCTCTGCTGCCGCCCACACTCAGGAACAGATCGTCGAAGCACTCCGCGCTGACGTTGATGGTCGCTTCTAGGATGGCGAGAGGGCCGCGTGCGAGGCGGCGCTCTTGGAGCAGGCCAAGCAGATCATTGCTGGGCACACTGGCGCGGCCTCAGCACGCCAGTGCCGCGAAGACATCGCGATGGGCGATCTTTCCGATCAAATGACTGACAAGAAATGAGAATCTCTCTCCGCCGATCTTTCCACCGCTTGCGCTCGCACGATCCCCGATCAGGCCCTCCGCGGCCCTGGACGTCCGCTCAGCGCCGGTGGAGATGCCCGCGGGCGGGTTGAGTCTCACGCCGAGACGACAGGCGCGCCCGATATCCAGGCAGAGAAACGATGCAGCCAGAGACGCTTCCGCGACCCCCGCGCCAATGCGTGTGAGCGTTTGCCAGTTTGGCGAGGCAGGCGAGGGTGATGTTGCGTTCGCTGCAGGAGTCACTTTTTGGATCCGCGACACTATGAATGCGAGCGCAATGTGTCGGCTAATTTGTGCAGACGTCGCAATCATATTTGCAGGTCAGAGATATGGCGCAGCCGCCGAGAAGCCGAGGGTGGCTTGCTGCGGGAGAATCAGCAGCACGCGCGCATTGCTTGGCTGGTGCCCAGGCCGATGAAGAAGATGAAGGAGCTGTCGTATGCCATCCATGCAATGACGTTGTCTTGTACGTGAAGTGAGAAAGCTGCCACCATACGTGCTTGCAGCCATGGAATTGGCCACGCGCCTCCACGCCGACAGCGCGCGGCAAGGTTACGCTGGACTTCAAGTTGCTGCACCTGGTGCGATGACTCGCGCTGAGAGCATCAATGCGGGATTCGTGACCTTCTCCACTCCGAAAGGGGATGGGTCGGGTCGGGGCCGCGTGGCCCTCTCGCAGCTCAGAGCGACGCATCGCGACACTGCAGACACTCAGGGAGGAAAAGCCTTCGGCACGGGGATTGCTCTTGTTCCCAGCCCCGCTCCACCCCGCCGCCCGCGCCTCCGCCGCCGCGCCGCGATGGGCCCGCCATGGGCGCTGCCTCCTCTTCGGGCGCGGCGTCATCCGGTGGCCCCGCCCCTGGCGACGCTGTTTGGACCGGCGGGGCCGCAGCTGCTGCTACGCCGCTTGCGGCTGCGGCGCGGAGGCCGAGGGCGCCGCCGCGCCGGACGCAAGGCCCGCAACAACTGACCAGCAAGCGCAGTCGGAGCGGCACTCGCAGGACGCTCCCAGAGGCCTGGTGGCGTTACTCCTTGGAACACTACCGCGACGACGCGCACCGCTACTGGTCATGCCATCTGAAAACGTGGAGCTACATTCACAAAAACGATTGCGGGTGCATTTTGGTTGACCATATCGCCACGCGCACAATTGGACAAGTGGCCAAATGTGCCAATCGCACTTGGGGCCCTGCATTTTATGATAGAAATATGCTCCGTTGACTGAAGTCGCTCATACAACACTTGGACTGACTTTCGAATGATTGCTGCCTGGGTATAATACACATACATATATATATATATATATATATATATATATATTATGTACACTATTACGTACATTATAACGTCCCAGACGAATGATATGCTTTCGTATTTGGACTTTGTCGACATCCTGGGCACAAACGCACCCAAGCAGCTCGCCCGTCGCGACATCGTAGTTTCAGATTAGCATATCACGGAACCTCATTTACATGGGATGTCGCTTGCTTCGCGGGACGACATCTCCGAAGCATGATCCCCATGACCCACTTAAGTCATATTATCGACCGTGGAACGACGACGCTGGATATATTTCATATTTCTGCGCCTGGAGCCCCCCGCCCCGTAACAAGCTATCATCATTTTGACATGTTGCCGCCGCAACTTTGATCACAATCATTAGATCGGTTGTGTTATTTGGTTTGCTTCGCACCCTTACACCTCGAGATGCTATTTTAGGGCCTGGCGTGCCTTTTAATGAACCGTTACATTGCTATTATTTGAATCAGTTGTCGTCGCAACATCGATCGCACATGCACTCCTGACTTCATGGTTTGGGATGCCACGCGCCCACATTTGGACGCATCTGATAGTTAAGTGGATATGCTCTTCGAGCACATGCCCGCACGCGCTGCTTTGTTGGTTGGCGGAAGCACCTGCGTCATTGTACTTATGTAGTGCATTCGGCGCGGGAATGTCTTGTTTTCTTGCTCTCGCTATCCCAGCCCCGTCGCCTGTGGTGACGGGGGTCGTCGAGGCGCGCCGAAGCGTTTTTTGGGGGGCGCGCCCTCGGCCCGCTAAAGGCGGGTGGGCCCCCTGAAGTGCCCCCTGCGACGTGGTTGGTCCGCTCTGAATTTCCTAGCCGAGGCGGGCCCCACTTGGGGGGCGCATGGGGCTGGAATGATATGTTGAATGGTCCTCGCACCTCGCCTCGCGTCTGTCTCGCGTGGGCCCGAGGCCAACGCGGTGCGGGCTGGGTTCGGATGTGCGTGCGCGAAGACCGCCCATCTCCCCTCCCCATCCATCTATCCTGCTATCCTCTCGGCCCAGGCATCGAACATCTCGAGCGCCCCTGGTCACGCGGGCGCATGCGCAAACGAGTTTCACATGTTCCTCCTATCGTTCCCAACTTACGGGTCACCTGGCGGGTTCGATTCACTGGTTGCCGACCTCCGTCCGCATGTCTCAGTCAGGTTGGGCAGCTTATCTCTCCAGATGCTACGCTTTGAGCCTGGCTGGTCCAGTATTTGGCAAGCGCGCGGCTGTGCTCGGGGGCGCCCCAGGTGGATCGCGGCAGTTCGCCGCTTTGCAGGACTCGGTTGGGGCGGCCGAGGCCTGCGAAGGAAAATGGCGATTGGTTTTGTGGCAGGCCACCAGTGGGGCATATACTTCATCTTCGGAACCCGATGGTGACGGCAGTGACACGATTTCTCATCAGCAGGTAATGCAGATCAGGCAGGCGCTAGCAGTGAACAATGCCAGTCTCAGTTTTCCGTTGGCAGCGGTTCCTGAAGTAGATGCGCACGCAGAGATCCCCGTTGATGGCCCCCGCGCCGAGCCTAACAGCGATGACGAAGCGCCCGCTCAGCCAAACTGGACACAACCAACCAGCTAACCGATCTCAAGCTTGCTCACGACAGGGCTGGTCACCCTGGAGCTCCAGGTGTTGCTCGGTTTCTGAGGCGGGGCGATGCTAGGCTTCAAGTCACACGCTGGGTCTGGAACAACTTCAAGTGCGACGAGTGCGATGCGGACAAGGACCCGATGCTCGCCGCCGCGTTGCGGTTCCCACGTCTTATCGCCTCGACCAGCAGGAATTCGTGGAAGGGCTCCGCCCGCGCCTCGGCGCCGCCGGCCCCAGCGAGCCCACGCCCTGCAACCTCTGCGGCACTGAGCTGCTCGACTCCGCGGGCTCGCACGCCCTCTGCTGCAGCAGAGCCGAGGCTACGAAGGGCCAGCACGCGCTGGCACGGCAGGCGTGCGAGGCCGCCAGGAGCTGCGACCCCGCCGCCGGGCTCGAGGCGCAGAACCTCATCCCAGGCACCCGCCTGCGGCCCGCGGACGTGCTCACGGGGGCGCCGGGGCGCGGGCTCGCGGCGCTCGACATCGGGATCGCCTCTCCCGACGCGCGCAACGCCGGCCCCGACTGCGTCTCCAGCGTGCACGAGCGCAAGACGGCGTACTACGCCCCTCACAGCGATGTTCTGGACCGCCGGAACATCCCGCACCAACCCTTAGTCTGGTCAGCCTACGGGCGGCCCCGCCCCCGGGCGACATCCATCCTCCGCGCGCTCGCGACCCGCCTTGCCCGGCGGAGGGGATGCTCGGGCGGGGCGCGGCGGCGCCGCCGCCTGGCCAGCGCGGCCGGCGCGGCGGTGTGCCGGCGGGCGGCCGCCCGCGCCCCGGTGGGCGGACGCCCGCGTAAGGCGCCGGCCGCCGGTCAGCCCGCCCCCGCGGGCGCGGGCCCCCCCGCCCCGCCGACCCCGCCCGCCCTCACCTGAGCACGCGCGCCTATGACCAGCGGGGTCTGGTGGCTCACGCCCCGCGGCCGCGCTCCCCCCGGTGCCCCCCTGCTTGCCTGCCTGCTTGCTGCCCCATCCCCCCTCCCCCTCCTCCTTCCCCCCCCCTGCCCCCCCTCTTCTCCTGGGCCCGGGGGCCGCGTGCTGGCGCGAAGCGGCCGGTGAAGTCTTTTCTCCTCCTCCTCCTCCTCCTCGCCCCACCTCCCTCCTCTGTCCCCCCTCTCGTTCGGCGCGACGGAATCGTCGCCGCAGTCTGCCCGGGGCCCGCAGATCCGCGCGCGCGTTGCGCCTGTCTAACTGAGCAGCCGCCCTAGAGCGGTGGCATCCGAATTCGCGCCGCGCGCGATCGTGTACTGAAGGACTTATGAGGCCGTGATTATATGTTTCAACATTTTCCAGTGGTTGCGAAGTGCAGCGGCCAAGGGTGATCTGCTGGCTGTGACGGCCCACCCCCGGCCCAAGTGTTTTTTTTTTTTTTGCGCGCACGTGCGTCGCTTGGTGATGACGCGGCCGCCCGGCCATCCATTGGTAGATTGCCCCACCATTTCGCCGGCGCCTCTCGCTGTAAGCTAAGCTGTGCTGCGCGTTCCCTTGCGCAGCGTTGCGCGCGAGGGTGGATAGCTTTGTCTTGGATTCTTCTCACGGGGAAAAATCGCTTCAATGATGTTGTTGGCGCTGATTCGGTTTAGGTCAAGCGCCCACTTGATGAGGCAGTATTTGTTCGATCCAAATTATGTTTGGGCGCGTCTTTTCAGTTGGTCGTAAATGCAGGGGCGTGGAAGTCAGCAGAGATAGCATGGCAAGCATGTGTGCGCACATTGCAGAAGTTGCTGTTGTAGATCTCGGAACGGATTTCAAGGAATGTTCGCCGATTACATGCAAAACAACGGCGCGTGTCTATTTCCAACGGCTGCTCGCGTACCATGGCAAAACGGTCGTACGGAACGTATTAGAAAATAATTGAAACGACAGCTCGTTTGAGCCGTTCATAAAGTAGGTCCGGATTGTCTAGCCGGATAGTATGCCGTGGGTGCATTGTGTTGCCCTGCCCGGAATGGCTACCAGCACCCGAGTGGGTTTTCATCAATGCAACAAGTTTTCGGTTTCACGCAGCGTTCACCAGCGACATTGCTCCTCGATTATCCCATAGATCCCGAGTGCTTGTTTACTGGTCGGGTGCACCGCAGTGACCTACGCCGAGCTGCTATGACAGCCTGGGCTGCCATATATGTTCAACGCGGCTACTCCGAGTCCTCCGCGCACGACATCGTAGACCCCCAACCGTCACTGAAGGCTAACTCGGTTTTGTATGGAGACAGGGGCGAGTCGGCTCGGGGAGATGGTTTCGGCCTGGTGTGCTTATCCTACCCACTGCTGGTCGGGCTTTGATCCACGTGCGCGGGGCGTTGTGGCGCGTGGTAAATAAACATATGCGTAGTCGCACTCAGGGTGAAAGTAGAGGCATCGAAATGGTCAACCGTTACATCTTTGCGACCACAAGATTGACCTCGCGCGCGCGTGGTGCCCGTTGTTTTGTCGACGTCGCTACATAAGGCAACCTTAGATTTCCTGGATGTGAACATCTACGTGGCCCTGAAGCGGCAGCGGCCGATGACATCCCGACGATGCAGACATGGATGTCGATCGGGATCCACGGCCGCCACAGCCAGAGGGACTTGGAATACAACCAGCGGCGGGAAGCTGCGATGGACCTGGGTTAGCACGCACCGCGCCCAATAATGACGCTCGACAAGTGCGACCTCGACTGGCCACCGCGTCCTCTGCTGAACCGCAGAGCGAGCATGGGTCGCCGCAGCCCTCCGCGGCGGGGGCGCCAGGGGGAACTGTCAGCGCAGCCGCGCGAGGCTCAGGCATGCCCTGGCCCGCCACTGCGACTTCCTACTCGCCGCCTGCAGTGCCAACTACAATTGCACCTCCTACATTTCCATCAGCGGGCTCTGCAGGTGAACTGGCTGCCTACTTCGCGGACAACAGTCATGATGTCCATTTCGGTGACATGATTTCTGGGGCGCACAGAACTCCCGACCTGAACAACGTCTACGCGGCCTGCCACTCAGAAGCAGCATACCTCATCGATCCGAGATCATTCTTCATCGAGAAGAAGTGTGATAAGGATGAAGTCAACATCAATCCGTTGCCTGATCATCTTAAACAGCGGTTCCTCGGACCGACTGGCAGCCGTCGCAAATAATGGTTTGAGATACAAGCTGCAGGACCTAGCGGCGCCAAAGCAGCACCCATTTATCGAGGAGTTGCCGCTGCAGAGATGTACCGCGAATGCGCCGAACGTGTCATCCCTTCTCGTCGGCGCGACGAGTTGAAAGATAAATGGGCCGACTACGACTGCGAGCTCAATGACTATGTTGCCCCCAAAATTTCTCGTTGCCAAGTCGAGATGGGTTGTTCAAGGGCGCCATGGCCCCGACGCTGCTGCGTCACATCGCACTGCGCCTGCGCCCTCTGCAGCGGACGTGCCTCGTGCTCTACAGCGTTTATCTGCCGTCAAGGCCAAGGCCTGGGCCGGCGACGTTAGCTCCGCTTCTACTCGAGGACTCCGAAACCAGCGGCAATAATTTCTTTTTGCCCCACCCCCTGCGGGAGGCATCAAGGCGAAGATGCCAGCGAATTGCTCGCGATTGAACTGCTGACAGAAGTTCGTGGACGGCCCTCCAGGCTGGCGCAGAAGTCTCCTGACAGCGTTCAAAGAGTACGCCTGTGCTCGCCATCCTGGCGCCCTGCGCCATGCTCGCGCGCGAAACTCTTGACGGGCGCCCTGGGCAATTTTCCGGACTCGTTGTCGTCGAAGCAGATGATTTGATGGGGGGGGGGGGGGCGGTATTGGAGATAGATTTGTCGATAAAATCGTTCGCCTTCGCAAGCGGTTCAAATTCGGAACATGGGCTGAACTCATGGAGGGCGCTGTTGCGCGTGGCGGGCGCACTCCGCGACAGCGCGAACGTTGCGACCTTGCGATCGCTATGGCGCGGCGTCTTACATAACGAGCTCGACATATCACCCCGCCGCAGGGGCGCCGCAAGCATCCTCGGCCACCGGCAGCGCCAGGAGAAAAAAAACAGTTATTCGTGGGTCGCGTGGGAAACTCAGTTGGACATGCCGAGAAGGTACGCCCAACGGCTCGGCATCTCTCCTGAGCAGCACTCTGCCCAGAAGCTATGCTGAGAAGGTGTGCCGAGAGGGATGCATCTCTCCTGAGCAGCACTCTGCCCAGCCCCATGGTGAACTGCGTCGTCGAGGCCAATGCTGCGCTGCGACGCCTCAAGAGCGCCATTGCCACGACCACCATCAAGTCTAAAGGTTTTTCTCGTCTCCGCCTGGTCGCCCCGTGCGGTTTGGGTTTTGCTTTCGAGGGCGCGGGGCAAGGGCGCCCCCGGACAGGTGGCCTGATCCGAGCGGCAGACAAAGACCTGTTGTTGGGAAAGGGAGCCGATGTAAGTATCCACGCGCGGTGCTCTCGCAAGACTGAGCGCGCTGGGAGCTCGACCCTGATGGCGGGGGCCAACGCCGTGTCCGGGGGTTTGGCTGAGGCCGAGTGGCTTACCTCGTGGATTACCATTGCGAAGGATTGCCGATGAGAGCGCCGAGATCGACACGCCATGAATCGAGAAATCCGTAATACGACGGTCATGGGGCAAAACCCCGGTCTGGACGTCATCACCATGACCGATGTCTCTATACGATGACGCATCAACTGGGAACTGTTCGCGTCGACCGAGAATCAAGCAGCCCTGGATAGTGCTGTGATCCAGGACTCCTTGAGGAACCTCGGTGGTCAGTGTCATTCGTTTCCACGCGATCTTAGTCCCGTGGATGCTTTGACGAAGTTGAAAGGAAACGCATAACCCCTTTTACAATTTATGTAGGCGGCTAAGGTTTGCAGTGCTTGAGGAAAAGAGGAAGTGGAGCGGCGAAAAACGCATCGGCTGGCTACCCGGAAACGCGATCCGAGATTTAATATATTGAATAACGCGCTTCCGCCGGCTGCTACATTCTCCCGTGCGTCTCCCACTGCACCTCTGGAGCGTTCCACCTTCTCTATTCAGCTCGCTGTCGCCTCAGCTCTTTCGATCATCGCCATGCAGTGGGTGTGCCAGTATGTCGGAAAGAGCGTGTTCTACGGCTGCTGGCGGAAAACTGGAGGGGGGTCATTGCCCCCCCTTCGAAAACCGGGGGGGGGGGGGTCGCCGCCCGTTCGAACCCCTCCACCCCCCAGTCCATCATGGAATGGGGGGGCCACTACCGGTTCGACCCCCCCCTCGAAAACCATAGGGGGGGGGGGCTGCCGGTTCGAACCCCCCAATCCCTTTCGCCGCCGGCAAGCGATTCCCGCTCCTCGGAGCAGTTGGACAATGGCGGGGATGCTGGGACAGCGGTGGGAACGGTCGCGGCGGGTTCAGCGGAGCGGGGACAGTGGGGCAGTGGCGCGGACAGTGGTGGTGGCGGTGGCGGCGGGGGCAGTGGTGATGGGGCAGCGGGGCAGCGGCGGGGACAGTGGGACAGTGGCGGGGACGGTATTGGCGGGGACAGTGGTGAAGGCGGTGGCGAGGACAGTGGTGGGACCGTAGTACAGCGGGGAAAGTGGCGGGGACAGCAGGGACAGCGGGACAGCGATGGGGACAGCGGGGGCGGCGGGGCAGCACAGTGGGACAGCGGCGGGGGCAGTGGGACAGTGGCGGGTGCAGTGGGGACAGTGGGGCAGTGGTGGGGGCCGCGGGGAAAGCGGGGAGAGCGGGGCCGTGGTGGGGCAATTGCGGGGAGAGCGTGGTGGGGGCGCTGGCGGGGACAGCGGAACAGCGGGGACAGTGGGGCAGTGGTGGGGGGGGTGGCGGTGGGGACAGCGGTGCGGGGACAGTGGGAATGTAGTGGGATCAGTGGGGCAGTGGCGGGCGGGTACAGTGGTGGGGACAGTGGCGAGGGCGGCGGCGAGGACGGCGGTGGGACACTGGGACAGATGTACACTGGAGACAGCGGTGGGGGCAGTGGGGACAGCGGTGGGAACAGTGGGACAGCTCAGTGGGGCAGCGGCGGGGACAGTGGGGCAGTGGTGTAGTGGGGGCAGTGGGGCAGTGGTTGGGGTCGTGGAGGAAGTGGGGAGAGTTGGGCCGCGGTGGGAACAGTGGTGGGGTCAGTGGGGACAGTGCGACAGCGGTGGGGCACCAGTGGGGACTGTGGGGACGGGGGTGGGAACAGCGGGGACAGTGGTGGTGAGGACAGTGGCGCTGGGGACAGCAGTGGGTGATGTGGCGCGAACGGTGGTAGGGGCTCGGGAGTCGCTTGCTGGCGGCGAGCGTGGGGCGGGGTGGGTGGGGGGGGGCTTGAACCGGCAGCGACCCCTGCTTCGTTTTTTGTTGTCCCCATATCCTAAGATGGGGTTCTTGTTATTACTTGGACGCCTCCTACTGCCTCTCCCTCCTCCTCTTTCCTCCTCCCCTCCTCCTCTTTCCTCATACTCAGACCTACTCATACTCAGACTTACTCATACTCAGACTTACTCATACTCAGACCTACTCATACTCAGACTTACTCACACTCAGACATCTCATGCACAGACTTACTCATACACAGACTTACTCACACCCAGACGTACTCATTTGAGGGAGTTTCTGTGGAACTACCGTCATCCTCACCCCCGGCGCGGGGAGCACAGGGGCAGAGAGCGGCCTCCGGCACCGTTTCTGGACAGATCCGGTGGATCCGGTGGATCCGGTGGATCCGCCGACGAATCCCAAACCGGCGCCCTCGCTTGAGACATCCTCACACAACCGGCCCCGGGGGAGGTGCCCAGAGGAGCCCAGAGCGGCCTCCGGCACCGTTTCCGGACAGATCCGTGGATCCGCTGGATCCGTGGATCCGGTGACGAATCCCAAACCGGCGCCCTCGCTTGAGACATCCTCACAAAACCGGCCCCGGGGGAGGTGCCCAGAGGAGCCCAGAGCGGCCTCCGGCACCGTTTCCGGACAGATCCGGACAGATCCGGTGGATCCGCGCCCCGGGGGAGGTGCCCAGAGGAGGAATGAGGAGGAGGAGGAGGAGGAGGAGGAGGAGGAGGAGGAGGAGGAGGAGGAGAAGATGATGGAGCTGTGGGGTGGAGGAGGACAGACGGAGGCAAGAGAAGGATGGAGGAGGAGGAGGAGGAGGAGGAGGAGGAGGAGGAGGAGGAGGAGGAGGAACCTCATCCTCACCCTCGCCAACAGGCGCACGCACCTTCTTCTATATACAGAAACTCCCGATCAACCGCAGAGCGGCCGGCTAGTACACAGACTTACTCATACCCAGACTTACTCATACACAGTATTACTCATACTCAGACTTACTCATACCCAGACGTACACATACACAGAGTTTCTCATACACAGACCTACTCATACCCAGAATTACTCATACACAGACTTACTCATACACAGACTTACGCATACTCAGGCATACTCATACTCAGACCTACTCATACTCAGATTTACTCAACACACATAAGATTTGTGAGGATGTCTCAGGCGGGGCGCTGGTTTCAGCACCCCTAAGGTGAGCCGCCAGGGGTGGTTGCACGGGCTCGTTCGCGGCCATTTTGTGGGGATGTCTCAGGCGGTTTGCTTGTTTCTGGGCCAACATCCTTCGCTTGGAGAGCAGATTGTGAGGATGTCTCAGGCGGGGCGCTGGTTTCAGCACCCCTAAGGGGAGCCGCCAGGGGTGGTTGCACGGGCTCGTTCGCGGCCATTTTGTGGGGATGTCTCAGGCGGTTTGCTTGTTTCTGGGCTCAACATCCTTCGCTTCGGAGAGCAGATTGTGAGGATGTCTCAGGCGGGGCGCTGGTTTCAGCACCCCTAAGGGGAGCCGCCAGGGGTGGTTGCACGGGCTCGTTCGCGGCCATTTTGTGGGGATGTCTCAGGCGGTTTGCTTGTTTCTGGGCTCAACATCCTTCGCTTGGAGAGCAGATTGTGAGGATGTCTCAGGCGGGGCGCTGGTTTCAGCACCCCTAAGGGGAGCCGCCAGGGGTGGTTGCACGGGCTCGTTCGCGGCCATTTTGTGGGGATGTCTCAGGCGGTTTGCTTGTTTCTGGGCTCAACATCCTTCGCTTGGAGAGCAGATTGTGAGGATGTCTCAGGCGGGGCGCTGGTTTCAGCACCCCTAAGGGGAGCCGCCAGGGGTGGTTGCACGGGCTCGTTCGCGGCCATTTTGTGGGGATGTCTCAGGCGGTTTGCTTGTTTCTGGGCTCAACATCCTTCGCTTGGAGAGCAGATTGTGACGATGTCTCAAGCGGGGCGCTGGTTGCAGCACCCCTATGGGGAGCCGCCAGGGGTGGTTGCACGGGCACGTTCGCGGCCATATTGTGGGGATGTCTCAGGCGGTTCGCCTGTTTCTGGGCTCAACAGGGAGGGAAATGACAGGAACGAGGATGAGGAGGAGGAACAGGAGGAGGAGGAGGAGGAGGCGGGGGATCGTGAGGAAGGGCATGGGGGTGCGGAGGGGGAGGGGGAGCAGGAGGATGAGGAGGAGGAGCAGGAGCAGGAGAAGGGAGGGGGCGGAGGAACAGGAGGAGGAGGAGGAGGAGGGCGCTTTGCTCGAAGGTCCTTGACGCGAGCAGAACGTTTGTTCCGAAGTCCAGGACATATATATATATATATATATATATATATATATATGTATTCATAGGGGGTGACTGCGAGGGGGGGGCTGTGGTTGTGTGCGGGGATCGTTGGAAATGCTCACCGTGGCACTATCCTCCAACATGACATGCACTTATGGCCTTGTGTGGCTAAACGCTCGTCTTACATATCCCACTGCCAACTATCCTACAACATATGCACATGTGGGAAGCTCCAAAGCTACCACGGGCTGAAAAGGGGAAGGCCTGGCAGCTGAGGAGGGGGGATGAAGAGGAAGAGGCTCGCATTCAACCATACTCAAAGCTCACTCTGACTCATACGCAATCACTCGCATTAGGGGTCACTCGTCTTCGTCGGCCCTGTCGCCCACGTGGACGCGCTATTGTAGTCGACCGCTCATGAACAGACGCTCGCCACGGCATGACATAAAACGTGAGATGCACATATGGGGAGCTCCACGCAGTGTATAATTGTTTTAGGGGGGGGGTCGAACCGACAGCGACCCCCCCCCTTTTATTTTCTGGAGGGCGGGGGGGGAGGGTCGAACGGGCAGCGGCCCCCGTCTGGTTTTCTGAGGGGGGGGGGGGGAGCTGGCAGCGGCCCCGGTGGCGGGGGCACTGGTGGGGGCAGTGGGGGCGGCGGTGGGAGCAGCGGGGGCAGTGGTGGCGAGGGGGGCAGCGGCGCTGGGGACAGCAGTGGGGCGTGGTGCGGGCGGTGGTAGGGGCTCGGGAGTCGCTTGCTGGCGGCGAGCGCGGGGCGGGGTGGGCGGGGGGGTTCGAGCCGGCAGCGACGCCCCATCGGTTTTCCGGAGGGGGGCGTTCGAGCCGGCAGCGACCCCCCCTTTTTAGTTTTTTGAAGGGGGGGGGGTCGAAACGGCAGTGGCCCCCGTCTGGTTGTCTGGAGGGGGGGGGGGTAAGGGTTGCATCGCCGCGTCCTCAAACAGAGCTTCCCAGAGCACTTACACACAGTTCGCCTTCACGGTTTCAATAAGATTTTTTTGTATCGGTTTTCAATAGGATTCCTTTTGTATCGGCTTTCAATAGGATTCCTTTTTGAGGATTACAATCGAATTCTTTTTGTTGAAATTGCAATAGGATTCCTTTCGAGCAGGATTACAATAGGATTCCTTTTGAGGAGGATTACAGTAGGATTCCTTTTGTAGTGGTTTGCAATAGGACTCCTTTCGAAGGGGATTACAATAGGATTGTTTTTGCGAGGGATTACACTAGAATTCCTTTTGTAGAGGATTACAATAGGATTCCTTTTGTAGCGGTATTTGGAAGGAACCCAGGAGGAGAAACGAAAAAACATGAAAATCAATGAATCCAGGAAAAATTGCATGCGTTCAATGATTTCCAATGGTTTTGCAAAGAACAAATATGAAAACACAGCATTTCCAGCTCTTCCGAATTGCATTTTTATTTACAAAACAAATCCAGTTCTCTGGAGCGAAAAACATGTAAAATGCTATTTTTTAAATAAAATGAAAAACAAAAAAAAAGAAAACATGTTTCCAATTCGGAAGAGCTGGAAATGCTTTTTCCCAACCATCCTGTGGTGTTGGGTCTTCGTTTTGAAGAGACGGTGCCCCGCGTTTTCCTCCCTTCCTTCCTCCCGTTGTCTCCTCCCCCCTCCCATCATCATCATCATCATCATCATCATCATCATCATCATCATCATCATCAACATCATCATCATCATGCGTCACGCACACTCAATTCGGCACACACCTCACACGCTTCGTGGCCCCATGGGGAGCTCCACCGAAGGCCCCAGTGCCCGCGGCCGCATGCGCCACCCACACCCAATTCGGCACACCCCTCACACGTTTCGTGGCCCCATAGGGAGCTCCACCGAAGGCCCCAGTGCCCGCGGCCGCATGCGTCACCCACACCCATTTTCGGCACACCCCTCACACGCTTCGTGGCCCCATGGGGAGCTCCACCGAAGGCCCCAGTGCCCGCGGCCGCATGCCACACCCATTTCGGCACACCCCTCACACGTTTCGTGGCCCATAGGGAGCTCCACCGAAGGCCCCAATGCCCGCGGCCGCATGCGTCACCGCACACCCATTTCGGCACACCCCTCACACGTTTCGTGGCCCATGGGGAGCTCCACCGAAGGCCCCAGTGGCCGCGGCCGCATGCGTCACCCACACACATTTCGGCACACCCCTCACACGTTTCGTGGCCCATAGGGAGCTCCACCGAAGGCCCCAGTGCCCGCGGCCGCATGCGTCACGCACACCCATTTCGGCACACCCCTCACACGTTTCGTGGCCCCATAGGGAGCTCCACCGAAGGCCCCAGTGCTGCCGCCCGCATGCGTCCCGCACACCCATTTCGGCACACCCCTCACACGTTTCGTGGCCCCATAGGGAGCTCCACCGAAGGCCCCAGTGCTGCCGCCCGCATGCGTCCCCCACACCCAATTCGGCACACCCCTCACACGTTTCGTGGCCCCATAGGGAGCTCCACCGAAGGCCCCAGTGGCCGCGGCCGCATGCGTCACCCACACACAATTTCGGCACACCCCTCACACGTTTCGTGGCCCCATAGGGAGCTCCACCGAAGGCCCCAGTGCCCGCGGCCGCATGCGTCACCCCCATCCACTTCGGCCAACCCCTCACACGCTTCGTGGCCCCATAGGGAGCTCCACCGAAGGCCCCAGTGCCCGCGGCCGCATGCGTCACCCGCACACATTTCGGCACACCCCTCACACGTTTCGTCGCCCCATAGGGAGCTCCACCGAAGGCTTCAGTGCCGCCGCCCGCATGCGTCACCCCCACCCATTTCGGCAAACCCTTCACACGATTCGTGGCCCCATAGGGAGCTCCACCGAAGGCCCCAGTGCCGCCGCCCGCATGCGTCACCCCCACCCACTTCGGCACACCCCTCACAGGCTTCGTGGCTTCATAGGGAGCTCCACCGAAGGGGCGCACCATGCGCGAAGGCGACGGGGCGGGGGAACGGCGCTCCGGGGGCGGCCAGACCTCCGGGGCGCGAGCAGTCCGCGGCCAGACCATCTCTCGGTCCTGTGGACTCTCGCCCTGGGCCGTCGGCTGCCCGGCGCGCTGCTCCCTCGGTCGACGTCGCCCAGGCGTGATCCTGGATTGCGGCCGCCACGAGGTAGGGAACGGCAAGAAGGAGGACGACGACTGGTGGCTGGAGCTCTACGCGCTGCTCTCGCGCGCCACGCGCCACGAGGACCTCCTGCTCATGCGGGCGCCGCGCATCGAGTTCTTCCTGGCAGGGCCGCCGCAGGGCTTGCGGAAGCAGCTGGAGCAGTTTGCGGCGCGCACGAAGCGGTGCAGGAGGGAAGCGACGGCCCTCGCCAGGGAGCTCGGCTTCACCGAGTTCATCCGCGAGGCCTGACCTGAGGAGCGTCTCCCCCGAGCCGCGCCTTCTCTCGACTGCCCGACTAATTGTTTGGCCTCGCGCCGCGGACGACCCGCGCGCGTCGCTGGGACCCTCTCGGGGCGACCAGCGCGCGTCGCGGGAACTCCGTGCTGCGGGGGGCCCGGCGCCTCGTTCGCCCGTCGTCGCTCTGCCCAGCGGTCAGAGACTTGCCCGCTATCAGCCAGCCAGTTAGCTAGTCAGCTCTCTCTGCTTCGCGCAGCGGACGACCCGCGCGCGTCGCTGGGACCCCGCCCGGGGCGACCAGCGCGCGTCGCGGGGACTCCGCGCTGCGCTGCGCCCGCAGCCTTGGATTTTGGAGTGCGCGGGCAAAGAGGAAGGAAAAGAAGAGCCGAAAGCGGGCGCGATCCTCGCAAGAGGCGTGCCGACATGGGCGTCGCGACGCGCGGACGCTGCCGTCCGGGTTCCCGCGGAAGCTGCCTGCGGCGGCCACGCCCAGTCTCACGTGGGTTCGCACAGTCATATACACTTACACTAGGCGTTTCCATGATCGCATTCATGCAAATATATCTACTCGCGCGCAGACCCATTCATACTCAGATTCCCTTGCGCTCTGACTCACCCGCGTTCTTTCTCCCGTAATCAGATAGATCGTATTCCTTTGCGTTGTGTACCCCGCCACATTTCGGCACACCCCTCATGCGATTCGCGGCCCCATAGGGAGCGCCACCGAAGAATATACTCACAATTACGATACTCACAACTGCATATGGTTGGGCCCTTCGCCAGGATATTTGTTTTCATATTTTGTCTTTGCAAAACCATTGAAAATCATTGAAAACCTGCAATTTTTTCTTGGATGCATTGATTTTCATTTTTTTTCTTTCTCCTCGTGGGTTCCTCCCAACTACCGCTACAAGAGGAATCCTATTGTAATTTTCTACAAAAGAAATCCTATTGTAATCCCTCACAAAAGGAATCCTAGTTTAATCCCCTCCAAAAAGAAATCACATTGTAATCCTCTACAAAAGGACTCCTATTGTAATCCTCCTCAAAGGGAATCCTATTGTAATCGTGTACAAAAGGAATCCTGTTGTAATCCTTGACAAAAGAAATCATGTTGTAATCCTCCTCAAAAGGAATCCGATTGTAATATTCACACCAGGAATCTTGCTGTAATCTTTCAAAAAAGGATTCAAAGGTCAGCCTCGCACGAAACGGCGCCCGAGAAGAGCGAAACATGACGATGGCGCCTATAAACGAATCCGCTGGCACTCCATCCAAAGACTCTGCAAAGAACGCTTAGTGGAATTATGACAGAAGCGGCGGAGGATAACAGGAGGAAAAGGAGGAGAAAGAGGAGTAGGAGGAGGGGGAAGAGGAAAAAGAGGTGGGGGAGGATCAGCAGCAGGAGGAGGGGAAGGTAGAGTGAGTTTTCATTGTCTGTCCTCCTTTTCCTCCTCCTGTCCCTTCCTATCCTCTCCTTGCCTTCTCTTCCCCCATGCCGGCGGCGTCGGAGGATTTCGCAGGCTTCAGAGATCCACGAAAGGATTTGCAGGATCTGGCCTTGGAGCTGGAGTCAGAGAAGCGAGAGGAGGAGGAGGAGGAGGAGGAGGAGGAGGGGGAGGAGGAAGGAGAGGAGGGGAAGATAGAGTGAGGAGAGATAAGTCGTGATTGAACTTCTAGTGCTGAGGAAAGTTGGCCGAAGTCGTCTACAAGACGCGTTCCAACCCAGCCGTGTGCAAAATGAATTAATTCTGTTGCGATCGAATACGAACGGAATCTGTTTGGAATCGCCAGCGCGGGGATTTACATTGCATTGCCATCCTTTGACACAACAGAACCGATTGAACTCCTGCACAAAAGGATGTCGAAACACACCTAGGACACCAGGAAGTCAACCGAACCCCATCACGACAGGAATTCTTCTCAGATCCTTGACAACAGGAATCGGCTCGCAATCCCGCGGGATTCTTCATATGTTCCCAGCAACAATACTGTTTTGCTGCCGCCGCCACTACGCTTCGTTGGTCAAGGGGTTGGCGGCGGTGGTTGTGGTCGCGGGTTCGGCTCTTCTTGCCGCCGCCACCGCCGCCGCAATTTTCTTTTTCGAGTGTTTCCATTCATGCTCCAGAACATGCAGTCGCGCCCCCACCGCTACCACCACCACCAGCCCTGCTCCACAACCGAGACCACACCGCCACCACCGCCACCACCCCGTTTTGGGCCAAAGGTGATGGTGGCGGCGGCTGCGATGGTGGCGTTGGTGGAGGCGCCCCAAATGCCACCGTCCATCCCCGCCCCACCCCACCGCACACACACACACACACACACACACACACACGCACACACACACCACCTCCGCCACCATCACCACCACCACCGCCACCACCTCCCACCCACCCACTCACCCACCCACCCACCCACCCACCCACCCACGCACACATTCTACGGAGTGATACCTATACGGCAGCCGAACATAACCGCTGTCTGAGCCAGGAATGGACATGATGGCGCCGTTGCAAGCCCTCCCAAACCACCAGTCCCAATGTTGGTTGACACTTGTTTGGCGGTTGTGACCACCGCAGGCGCCATTGTCGACGCCGCGCGCCCGACCCCATCACGTCCACATTCCCTCTGGGCAAGTCGTGGCGGTGTTTCTTGCGGCGGTGGATGCGACCCTCTCGCTACAGCCAAACCTCCACCGAGGGAGGTCGATGGCCCGCAGAGAAGAAAGATCAGTGCAGGGAGGGTGAAGCTGTGCAGTTGCGAACGCTTCTGCTGTTGCTGCTACCGTCACCACTGCCGCTACCATCGCCACCGCCCAACCCAACCGCCACCGCCACTACCCTTTCGTGGTCAAGGATGGTGGCCGCGGTGGCGGATGCGACGCCATCCTGCCGGCGCCACCATTCAAGTCCACGCGCGCCTTCAGCGACCGTGCAGCTAGCCGCCGCCACCACCCCATTTCGTCACCGCAACCGCCTGGCCATCATCGCATACCCGCTGCCACCACCACCGCCCGTTCTCGGTGGGGAGGTGGTGGCGGTGGTGGCAGTCACGTTTGCGGCGGCGGCAGTGCCCCCCAACGCCACCGCCACCAAGCTATGCATTTACGCGTGCGTCTGGTTCCGCCGCCTCCGCCGTCACCACCGCCACTTACATCGCTCCATGACACTTAGTACATTGCCAAAACTTGGCACGCTTTGGGGATGGTGGCGGTTGGCGGCGCGGTGGAAAATGGCAACCAGCAGAGCAGGAGGGACAGGGGCAGGGGGTGCAATTCTGCAGTTGCGAATGCTTCTGTTGTTATTACTACCATCGCCGATCACCAAAGCCTCTACCATCGCCACCATCCAGCCCAACCGCCACCGCCACCACCTGTTCGTGGTCAAGGATGGTGGCCGTGGTGGCGGATGCGACGCCATCCTGCCAACGCTACCACTCAAGTCCACGCGCGCCTTCAGTGGCGGTGCAGTTACCCGCCGCCGCCACCCCCTTCGTCACCGCAACCGCCTCGCCATCATCATTTATCCGCTGCCACCACCACCGCCCGTTCTCGGTGGGGAGGTGGTGGCGGTGGTGGCGGTCATGTTTGTGGCGGTGGCGGTGCCCCCCAGTGCCTTCGCCACAACCCAGCCATGCATGTGCGCGCGCGGCTGGTTACACCACCACCGCCGCCATCGCACTGCCGCAACTGGTACACCGCTATACGTGGCGCACCTGGGCGATGGCGGCGGTTGGCACGGTGGCAGCCGAGACGCCCCCTCTCCAATCGACACCATCGCACCACCAATGCCAGCGATTGCGTCCACTGCTGCTGTTTGCACCACCACTACCTCTATCGCCACCACCAGTGCATGGGGAAGAAAGGAGTGCAAGAAGGAGGGGTAGGTAACTGACGAAGAGGAGGTAGGGAGCACAGCTGGCGGCGCAGGGAAAGCGGAACAGGAGGGAGAGAAAAGGCGGGGATGATGGTTGGATGGGGGATGAGAGGGAGAGGGCCGAAGAGACGGATGAGGAGGACGAAGAGGTCCGCGGGATTGCCGCGGCGAGAGCAAGGCTTTTAGAGAGGCGAGCACGCTGCTCTCTAGAACGTAAGGAAAACGCTTAAGTGGTGCACAATCTCATGTTTGACGGCACTGCGATACAACCCCCACAGGGGGGGGGGGGGGCGAGCTGGCAGTGGCCTTGCTTGGTTTTCCAGGGGGGGGGGGGTCAAACCGGCAGTGACCCCCATCGGATATCCAGAGGGGGGGGGGGGGCGCGGTGCGCCAGGGGGAAGGAGGTTTCGGAGGGGGCGGGGGGGGGGGGGGGGATGCGGGATGATTGTGGTATAATGTGTCTTGGGATACTCGCATTATGCATCGCACCATCGCACGCGTGCTCGCACGCTCGCTCTGTCTTCGCTAATGGAGTCATATTCTCAACTACGGACGGCCATCGCATAATTATATGTTACGGTCGCTTCGCGCCAGCAGCGCTCTCAACTAACAATCTTCCACTTCTGAAGTTGTGTGGTTTTGCTCCATATACCAGAACAAAACATTTGCTGGGTGCCAATATGCGCAGTTCGAACCGCCCGTGCGCCGTGAAAGTCCTATCAGCTAGCGAACGAATCAACGACAGAAGACATGCCAACTGCTTGTCTATAGGACGGCACATGTCACTTAATGAACATATGGCCAGCGTGACGGGGCCGAACGGTCACTCACTGCCCCTGGATGCGTGGCTGAAATTGGATTCCGCGTTGCGGGTGCTTTCTGTTGTCCTTGCATGTTTGCTTAACCCCCCCCCCCCCCCCCCCCCCCCCGCGACTAATCCTCGACCCATCTGCGACGAGCCGCCCGCGACCTACCGCGTAACCAGTCCGCGACTCACCCGCGACCCGCACGCGCGCAGACTCGTCCAACTCCACCCCCCCTCTCTCCCCTCCTCACTCTTATCCGCCATAGCGGGGGGGCTATGTAAACGAACGCACTTCCACTTACGTTATCTACTTCGCGCGCCTCAATGTAAAAACTGTCCGCTTGACGGACTTCTTCTGCAGAGGTGCACGAAGGCAGAGGGCTGCTGGCCTTTTGGCCGCAGGCTTGCGAGGAGCTGACGGCGCGCGCGAAGCACCTGGACCTTTCGCAGAAGTCGCGCGCGCAGCTGCAGGCCTACGCAAGGCAATGCGCTTGACTGGCGCGTTCGGAGCCTCACCGACTGAATTGCCCTTGGCACGCTCATAGGGCTCATAGGGCTCATGGGGCCCATAGGGGTCTGAATTCCACAGAAAACACCCGCTTGGAGCACCCCTCAGCAGTCTCTGTAAACCATTGCCTCTGCGCGGGCGAGGCACGAAACGATGACGATAGGGGGGGGGGGGGGGGGGGGGGGGGAGTTCGATGGCAAATTGAGCGCTGCCCGAAACTCTCATTCCAATAAACACGGAAGCGAGCATGTAAATATTGAAATAATTATTTCAATATCTATTTAATTATTTGATTCGTTCGCTTGCTCGTTTAACCGCTGCCCCTGCGCGGGCGAGG
>CAUYUJ010014823.1:130209-137709 GCA_963575745.1 Prorocentrum cordatum | reverse complement strand
AAAGGACGAGGAGGAAAAGGTAAAGGAAAGGATAGCAAAGGAGGAGACGAGAGGAGGAGCCATGCCGATCCGCAGAGGACAGGAGGACAGACGCCAGGATCGTCCACCGACAGAGACCCGAGCAGGAAGAGGCAGAGGGTGGACATCGCTGCGATCGAGGAGCAGCTGCGGGCGCTCAGCCTGGACATCGGCGCGCTGAAGGACCAGGACTGCGGGAGCGTGGAGCTGTGCCAGGTTTCCGAGCAGAAGGAGGTCGGCATGGTCCACGCCCAGACGACGACGAGCTACGTCACGATGGGCCTGGACAGCGGCGCGGAGGTCACGGTGTGGCCCCCGGAGCTCTTCCCGCAGGTGGCCACGGAGGAGAGTCCAGAATCTCGTAGGGGAGTCAAGTACTTCGGACCCGGAGACCGTGAGACCCCTAGCCTTCCCAATCTTGGACGACGACGGTACGATTTGAGGATAGGAGGTTTGAGGAGGAGCGTCAACGTGAACGTTGTGCCGGTGAGGAAGCCTCTGCTGGCGATGTGCTCGATGATGGACGCCGGCCACGACCTGCAGTTCAAGTGCGGCGGCCGGTGCTACGCCAAGCACTGCAGGACCGGGGAGGAGATCGAGATCACACGTCGAGGAGGTAAATTTGAGATCGATGCCGAGGTTGCGCTGCCGCCGTCACCCCCTTTCGGGGGGCCGGCGTGTCCGTAAGTCCCCTGGAGTCCGGCTCAGGAGGGGCAGGCGGCAACAATGCCGCACCTGAGCCGAGTAGTAGCCCTATGGGGGAGGATGGGACGGACGAGCAGCAGGAGCAGCAGCAGCAGCACATCGAGCACGAGATCTTCGGGACTCGGGGAGGCGGCGTACCGGCGATGATGGCACCGAACCTCCCGACGCCGGAGGAGAGAGCGAAGCATGAGATCGATCACATGCCCTATGCTGCTTGGCGCCGTAGCTGTGTGGCTGGTAAGGGAAAGGCGGATCCACACTTCCTGAAGACGTCCGACGATTTTGGCGCCCAGGGAGTGGCTTGCGACTACTGTTTCATGGGCGACGCCGTCGAGAGCGACAAGGCTACCGACAAGTGCTTGCCAATCCTTGTCCACAAGTTCTACGGCGATCGGTGGGTATCGGCACGCGTGGTCCCACGCAAGGGCCCAGAGACGTGCGCTGTGAAGGCCACGGTGGACGACGTGATGCAGGCAGGCTTCGCCAAGTTTACGTACAAGAGCGACGGGGAGCCTGCGATCAAGTCGCTCAAGCAGGAGGTGGTGAAGAAGCTACGGGAGGTTGCTGGCCCTGTGGACGTCATCTTGGAAGAGAGCGGCACGTCCGAGTCACAGCAGAATACTGTTGTCGAGCGTGCTATCTGGGAGGTCCAGAGCACGGCTCGCACCCTAGTGCACGCATGCTTGGAACATCATCGCGTCCAGGTGCCGCTCAAGCACCCTCTGAGGATCTATGCCGTGGAGTACGCAGGGCAACTATTGAACAGGTCCCAGCGTGCCGCCAAGGACAACAGGACCGCCTACGAGATACGCAAGGGCAAGCCCTATCGCCGGAAGCTGCCTCCATTCGGGGAGGCCGTGATGCACATGCCGGTATCAGCGGCACGGCGGCGACGGAAGTTCGAGGACAGGTGGGAGACCGGCATATACTTGGGGCTGGTGGAGCGCAGCAACATGTTGCTCGTGGGCACGCCCCGCGGCGTCTTCAAGGTGAACTGCGTGAAGCGGTTGCCGGCCATCCAGTCCAGCGATCCGGAGCTCTTGAAATCCATCGTGGGGGTCCCCTGGGACCCAGTACCGGGAGAACCAGGAGGCCAAACCGTCGACTACGAGCCCCTCCGGGCGACTGAACCGATCGTCCCTGAGGCGGAGTTGCCCCCACGAGTTCCGAAACCAAGATCTCCGGAAGTTATTCCGAGGAGGTTCTACATCCGTCGTGAGGTTGAGCTTCGAGCGTACGGTTTCTCAGATAATTGTCCTGGATGTGCAGCGGCATTTGAAGGCCGACCAGCACGATTACACACGCAGGAGTGCCGCAACAGGATCGAGGCGGCGATCTTGGCGGACGAGAGGTCCGAGGTTCGACAGCGAGTCGAGGAAGCTCATCGTAGACGGGGTGAGGCAGGAGCACCACCAGACAGACGACCAGGAGGAGCACAGGTTCTACGACCAGGTGAAGTCGCAGGAGAGGTGCCGACGGAAGCGGGTAGCCCCGCGCCGTCGGACCAGCCAGGGAGCGTGCCGGAAGCGGGCAGCACCGCGCCGGCCGACGCTCGGAGGCAGCCAGGGAGCGCGCCGGAAGCGGGTAGCGCCGCGCCGGCCGACGCTCCGAGCCAGCCGGATTCGCCGGAAGCGGGTAGCACCGTGCCGGCTCGCAGTCCAGGCGAGGCTCAGGACCCCCTTCGAGCAGAAGCGGGTAGCACCGCACTGCGGAGAGGTGAGGTCAGAGCTGGGGACGACCCAGCAGGTGGTCCGCACGATCGGGCTGCCAAGAGGGCGCGGCGCGAGGTCGCGGAGATCGTGGGCGAGCTGATGCACCTAGGAGCGGCGATCGGGCCGCGGCTGCAGGAGGCGATCCGGCAGCCTATCAAGGACGACGTCGACGTGATCGAGTCGGAGGTGTTCTGCAGGAAGCGGTTCGCTGACCAGGCGTCCCGGTGGGGAGTGCACCCCGGGGTCGCACTAGATCTGACTACGGGTTGGGATCTTAAGAATCAGACGCATGTGGAGCAGGCGGAAGGCCTCCGGGGCACTGTCCGCCCAAAGCTGCTGATTGGGCGTGCGCATTTTCGAGACAGTCGCAACCTTTACCACAAGCAGTTGCAAGACGGTCACTATTTCCTCCACGAGCACGTGAATGGCGCCGCCCCTGGCCACGAGCAGGGGGGGAGGGAGGAAGAGGAAGAGGATGATGGTAGCCATCTGCTGGGGCATGAGAGCGTCCAGCATGTGAAGGCCGGAAGGGCCGCAGAATGGCTGACCAACTCCGGATGCATCGCCGAGGAACTCACGAAACTCCAGGGCGGCGATCGCGAGAATGCCATCAGCAGCATAGTGACCATGAGTCCCATGGTGGAGAGCAAGCCGGCCATAGTGGCGGCTGTGTTGAGAGGGCTGCGTAGACAGCTGCAGCAGGACGGTGCGGTCAGCATCAACGCCCTGGAGCCGGGCATTACCGGCCACGACACCCAGGAGTGGGACGAAGACGGGCTCGAGCAGTTCTTCGACGAGCTGACGGGCGAACGGTTGAACTCCCGAGACGTCAGGGAAGCCAAATTCAAGGAAATCGAGTTCCTTCGTGCTTTCCCTGTCTATGAGAAGGTGCCTGAGGCGATGGCCAAGGGCAAAGAGCTCATCTCGACAAGGTGGACCATAACCAACAAAGGGGACGTAAACGCACCAGACGTTCGAGCTAGATTCGTCGGGCGTGAGTTCAAGTGGAAGTCGCCGGCGATGGAGAACACATTTGCCGCGACTCCACCATTGGAGTCGTTGAAGTACTTGTTGTCTCGGTTCCAGTCGCGCAGGAGGGGCCCAGCCAGAAGCCCAGGAGAGCGTAAGATCTTAGTTTTGGACGTTTCTCGAGCGCATTTTCATCCGAAGTGCCGCCGGGAGCTGTACATCCGGCTGCCAGAAGAGGACGCTCAGGCAGGCTTCGTGGGCAGGTTGTTGCGCACCTTGTACGGGACACGAGATGCAGCAAACGCCTGGGACGAATTCTTCAACGAAGCGATCGTCAGGCGCGAGTACGAGGTGGGGCTGTCATCACCTTGTCTGTACTACTGCGCTGCCGAGGTCAGTGCTGGGTGGCGCCACGGAGACGATCTCGTTTTCGAGGGACCTGATGAGTGGTTAGACCGGCTCGAAGAGGGCCTCCGGAGCGTGATGATCCTCAAGAGACGCGCAAAGCTTGGCTGGGGCACAGCAGACGACAAGCACGTTACCATCCTGAACAGGCTGGTGGACTTGAACGACGCGTCCCGGGTGGTTTCTCTCGAACCTGACCCACGCCATGTTGACCTCCTTCGTGGCCTGGTTGGTTTCGACGGCCGGTCGAAATCCGTGACGACACCTGCCGACAAGCGTTTGGAGGACATGCACGACGAGGAGCCCCTAGGCCGAGGGCAGGCGACAGCATTCCGATCCGCAACAATGAGGCTAGCTTATCTCGCTGCGGACGTCCCGGTGTACGGATTCAGCGCAAACCGGCTGGCGAGGTTCATGGCTAAGCCAACAGTTGGGTCTTGGGCACGCTTGAAGAGATGCTTGAGGTACCTACATGGGCACGGCCGGTGGATCCAGCAGTTCCCTTTGCAGGACCAGCCGGGCAGGATCGACGTGTACGCCGACAGCGACTGGGCTCAGGATCTGGATCGTAAGAGTGCATCTTGTGCGGTAACGATGCACGGCAAGCATTGCCTGCGAGTGCAGGTGGCGACCCAAACGGCCCCTGCCCTGAGTTCTGGCGAGGCGGAGTTCGTGGCCCAGGTCAAGGGCGGCTCTACCGCCATCGGCATGAGATCGATGATCCGGGACATGGGAGGACAGGTGTCCATTGACCTCCACACCGACAGCACGGCAGGCAAGGGCATCGCGTCGAGAGTGGGCTTGGGCAAGGTCCGTCATCTCGACACAGGCTTGCTCTGGCTACAACACCACGTCAATCGCAGAGACCTTAGGATCAAGAAGGTGCACAAGGACGAGAACCTGGCGGACATCGGAACGAAAGCCGTCAGCGTCACCGTGCAGGAGACTTTGATGAAGTTGATGAACTTCAGAGAGGCCACAGGACGGCACCCGAAGGCACTGAGGGTTGCCGGAGAAGCGGTCGAGCCAGAAGCGGGTAGCACCGTGCTGGCCGACGAGCCCGACTGAGAGCATGCAGCTTAGTTGCCAGAATCGATCTGAGACCGCGGACGTTTGAGTCCAGAATGGCAGCGGTTCCGAGTTGGGCCTTTCCTGCGAAGACAGGATACGGCCAAGGAGGGGTGTTCGGGTTAAACCCTTGCCCCGGGAAGGAAGGTAGCATGTAGCGTAGCAGAAGCATCAATCCCATGAAGTGGGATAGCAGTTGGGTGTAGCATTGCATGCAGCAGCATCAATCCCATGAAGTGGGATAGCAGTAGGGTGTAGCATTGCATGCAGCACGGCCGATCGGCAGAGAGACTGACCGGAAACGTTTTGGCTCAAGAGCGCACGGGAGTAAAAGCAATACTCCCTCAACAAAAAAAAACTCAGGGACTCACCGCCGACCTTTCCCTGAGTTCGAGTATAATTTGTGTGCTTTTTTTACATATTAATTATTTGTTTGCCCCCCCCCCCAAAAAAAAAAAAAGAAGAAGAATTTTTTCAAATTTTTCCAATTGGCACACATGGAATCCCCCTGTGGCGGATGACAATTTTTACACCAGCTTCAAAAAATATCACATCAAATCCCCCCTATGGGAAAACCTCTAAGTTTCCAAATCCGGTTACCTGGCACCACAATCATCTCCAATCGCGGGGGGGGGGGGGGGCGGCGGGTTCCGGAGGAAGAGGGGGGGAATGCCCCACCGTGAAGCGGCGGTGGATCGCGCTCTCTCGCACGTCGCGGCGCACCGCCGCTCGCAGCTTGCGACTTTGGCTTCGCGGCTGGGCCCCCCGTCTGCGGAGCCATGCCGCCCGAGGAACCAGCGCCTGGACCCTTAATCCGTCCATTCGATTTCCCGGCTTCAGGAAAAGAGCAGGATGATCAGGTCGATTTCGACGGCGACGACGTGGGCCGCGTCATTTACGACTGCGAGGAAGACAACGACCCGTTGGACGAAAAGGAAGCCAGCTCAGGTGGCTCTCCGACTGCAGCGGCCGATGACATTTGGGCTGGCCCTCGAAGCTCTACAAGGCAGGTATATGTCTCACCCGCCGAAGGCTCAGCGCTACTTGCGCCTCCTTCTGAGCACCCCTGTGCGCCCCCCTTTCGCGAGCTTCGAGAAGAGCAGGGGGCGGGTGAAGTGCGCGAGAAACCTCGGGACTTCCCTCAGGGGGCCCTGGAGGGCCCCCCCCCATGTGAGCTTCCTGGGCCGCGCGGGACTGGGCGCCCTGGGGGCCGCAGAGATCGACGAGGAGCTGCGCGGCGAGCAGCGCGCGCCCACCGCTGCGCGGATGCCGCGCTCCCTTGACCGTCTACAGTCGAAGGCCCGCGGCGTCATCTTCCGCTAGGGCGGCGAGAGCGACGCCGCGGACCTGGGGCCCATGGAGCGCACCGACCCGGGGGGCCTCTCATCTGAAACCGGTCAGCATGTGGGGGAGAAGATGAAGCGCTGGGGCGATGGGATCACCCAGCGCCGAGGCGAGACCGATCTCGAGAAGAGGGCGCGATGAGCGAGTGCAACGAGCCCCTCGACGAGCACGCGGGCCGCCTCGAGCATCCTGAATACGTTCCCAGGGAATGGGTGCCATCCGAACCGGCCCAACATATTCATCACCTCATTGGACTCGTCGTGCTTTTGATGGCCGCTGGCCAAAACCTCGAGGCGTAGCGACGTTGCCTGAAGAAGGTGACGGACAATGTGGAGTTTATAGAAGGTGGTTCATTCTCCCGTTCGACGAGGACGATGAAGGTTGCCGGCGGCAGGCCGTGACCACCGCGCTGAGTCTCCACGGCTTGAGCTAGAGTGGCGCCTCGGGCTGCCCCAGGCGAGGAAGGCGCTGATCAAGCAACGAGGCGAGGCGGAGAACGGGCTCGCGCGCGCTCGACGCCAACCCGAAAAAAATGGAGGCCAACCACAGAGGCGTTAGAGCCCGAAGTCGGGAACAAGGCTGGCTACACGCGGGGACTGCCGGCCTTCTTCTACAGTTGCGCGGTGCGTTCGGAGATGCAAAGGATCCAGCGTGTTCGGGGAACCGCTACTTCAGGGGGATGCTGCGAGCGCGGGTCCACGGCGTCAAGCGCGCCCTGAAAGACAGGCGGTGTAACTTCAGCTTGCTGGCGGACTTGGCGGATGCTGCGGGGGGCTCGAAAGGGGCTTCGAGAAATTGCAAGTGAGAACCTGGGTCGCACGCCCTTCAGTAGACGCGCTCGACCCTGCTCATCCAAGCTGCCGAAGCCTGGAGGGCCATGCACCGAGGGCGCCGTAGGAACGAGAAGATCAAGCGCTGCGCCGCGCAGGCCGAGGACGTCGAGGACGCGGGCTCGAGCAAGGGTGGCGACGAGCAGGGGGGGTCCCAGCCGCGGGCCGCCGGGCGCAGCATCCGGCGCCGACGCCGCCGACGAATCCCCGCAGGACTCCAAGAAGCCCCGCGACATCTGCGCGGAGAAGGGGAGCTGCCGAGGCCGAAGCGCAGGAAGAGCCGCAGTCCGAGGAGGCAACGCAGCCCCTGGCCCTGGCCGAAGCTAAGCCAATGGCAACTGGAGGGCCCAAGAGACGCGCTGCTGCTGCCTCCTCGTCTGCGCAGCCACCTCCCATCGAAGGAGACATTGGCGACGCCGCAGTCGTGGGGGCAGTCGAGGAAACGCGGG
>CAUYUJ010014823.1:0-127609 GCA_963575745.1 Prorocentrum cordatum | reverse complement strand
AACATGTAGGATTGTGTACACAGGAGAAAGACAATCTATATGAACATACGTGTAACATCAAGGAATCGTGCTCCAGGTGAGGCCCAATCGATAGGAGCATACGTAAAACACATGGGATTTGAGCCACTCCTGTTGCCTTCTGAGGCCTCCTGCTCCTGGGGCCTCTCGGGGCCTCCTGTTGCCTTCCGAGGCCTCCTGGCGCTTCCTGTTGTCTCCTGGGGTCTCCTGTGGTTTCCTGAGGCCTTCTGGAGCTTCCTGGGGCCTTCTGGAGCCTCTTGGGACATCCTGTGGCCTCTTGAGTCTTTCTGTGGCCTCCTGATGCCTCCTGGGACCTCATGTGTCTCCTGGAGCCTCCTGGAGCCTGTTGGAGCCTCCTGTGGCATCCTGAGAAGAATCTGCGCCCACGAGCCTGGCCACCAAAACTAGCAAACCGATCGAGACATCCTCAAAATCTGGCCCACCTGGGGGGTGAAATTGAGCGCCTCGCTCGAGACATCCTCCAAATCTGCTCCGAAAGCGAAGGATGTTGGGCACAGAAACAGGCAAACCGCCTGAGACATCCCCACAAAATGGCCGCGAACGAGCCCGTGCAACCACCCCTGGCGGCTCCCCTTAGGGGTGCTGAAATGAGCGCCTCGCTCGAGACATCCTCCAAATCTGCTCCGAAAGCGAAGGATGTTGGGCACAGAAACAGGCAAACCGCCTGAGACATCCCCACAAATGGCCGCGAACGAGCCCGTGCAACCACCCCTGGCGGCTCCCCTTAGGGGTGCTGAAATGAGCGCCTCGCTCGAGACATCCTCCAAATCTGCTCCGAAAGCGAAGGATGTTGGGCACAGAAACAGGCAAACCGCCTGAGACATCCCCACAAATGGCCGCGAACGAGCCCGTGCAACCACCCCTGGCGGCTCCCCTTAGGGGTGCTGAAATGAGCGCCTCGCTCGAGACATCCTCCAAATCTGCTCCGAAAGCGAAGGATGCTGGCACAGAAAACAGGCAAACCGCTCGAGACATCCCCACAAAATTCCGCGAACGGGACCCCGTGAAATACCCCCCCGCCGCCCCCCTTAGAGTGCTGAGACGAGCGAATCGCCTGAGACATCCTCCAAATCTGCTCCGAAAACGAAACATGTTGGATCAGAAAATGGCCAAACCGCCTGAGACATCCCCACAAAATTCCGCGAACGGGACCCCGTGAAATACCCCCCCGCCGCCCCCTTAGATTGCTGAGACGAGCGAATCGCCTGAGTCTGAGTGATGACTGAGTCTGAGTGATGAGAGAGCATGAGTGAGTCTGAGTGATGAGTGAATCTGAGTGGTGAGTCTGAGTGATGAGTGGTGTGTCTGAGTGAGGACTGAGTCTGAGTGATGAGTGAGTCTTGATGAGTGAGTCTGAGTGATGAGTGAGTGGGGAATCAAAAACCCCATCTTTGGATATGGGGAATCAAGAACCCCATCTTAGGATATGGGGAATAACTTACGTGTGTGTCTGAGTGATGGGTGTGGTGTTCTGTCCTGTTCTGTGTCCTTCCGGCGCGGTCCGCCAATAACAAGAACCCCATCTTTGGATATGGGAAATCAAAAGCCCCATCTTTGGATATGGGGAATCAAGAACCCCATCTTAGGATATGGGGGATAACTTACGTGTGTGTCTGAGTGATGGGTGTGGTGTTCTGTCCTGTTCTGTGTCCTTCCGGCGCGGTCCGCCAATAACAAGAACCCCATCTTTGGATATGGAGAATAAAAAACTTGGGTCTCAGGAGGGGGAAAGAAGACGGGGGAGGAGAGAGGAAAAGGGGGAGGGGGAAGTCGTCCTGGGCTTCCCCCCTCCCTCTTGGCAGATCAGGGTGCAGACCAACTGAACAACTGATGACCTTCCCCCCCCGTTTCGCTAAGTGCCCTAGGCGGTCGGCGGCTCCTGGCATTCCTCGGGCTCCGGGCTCGCGGCCGGCGCAGTCCTCCTCGGCTGAAGCGCGGGGAGGCCGAAAAGAAGAAAGGCTCGCCCGCGCGGTTGTTGGAGAGTCGGGCGACGCCCGCGCGCGCCACTGGAGTCGCGGGGGGTCCGACCTGTTTGGTGGAGGAGCGGGAAGGGGGGGGAGGGAGGGAGGGGGGAGGAGAGAAGAGAGGGAGGGAGGGAGGGAGCGAGGGAGGGAGGTAGGAGGAGGAAAAGCAAAACGGAACGGAATGGGGCCACTGATCAAGTCAGATAAAGACAACGCTTCTCCACGTAGAACTACTCCAGAACCGAGAGGATGTGGAAGCCGAGCGGGGCAACGAGATGTTGCTCACGAAACGCCTCTTACCGAACATCATCCGCCACGCTGACGAATGATAGTTGGCCGTGCACAACATCTGCGCCAAACGTTTTCACAGCCACCAGGATATAAGCAAGCCAGCGTCTCTTTACCATGAGAGGCGAACCAATCTTGAGTACAACGTTGAACAGGAGCAAGGCGGATAGTACAGAAACTCCTTATGACGGGCATCCCATTGATTTTCAGAGCTACATGGTCAAAGCCGCACGCCGAAGTGCCAGAAACCCTACCCAATGCCGAAGTAGTACACAAAAATCGCCTTGACAGAAAAGGGCAAATCGATTGTCCTCGGCGCCCTCGTTACCTCTGCCAGCATGCGCGCGTTCCCCGATGGCCGGATCGCGAAGCCGTTGGGGCAACCCTGCGGGCCAGGCCGCTGGGACAACCCAGTGAACCGCTGGGCCGCGGGAGCAAGCCGTCGGGACAACCCCGCGGGCTTCGAGCTGGGCGCCGCCGCACTCAGGCGGGAAGCGGCGCGAAACCTAGCTCCGCCGCGAGCTGCTCCGCCTCAGTCCTGGGGCCCGCAGCCTTCTTGTAGGGCTCAATTCGACTCCTCCGATTCGATTCGATTGAGCCCAATGGATCCCGCATCCGGTTCGAGTCGATTTTTGTATAGTCTGTTTTGTGGGTAGACTGCAGGTTAAGCGTAGGGAAGCGGGGGCTTTGCCTTAGCCATTTTGGGTCCGTAGTCGTTGGCTCGAGATCGAGCCAGGACTCGGGGGTCCGGGGGGCCGCGGGGCGGCCAAAACCGCAGCGTCCTGCACCGCCAGCTCCGGGAGCGGGTGTGCGGACGTGGCCGGCGCCACCAGCCTCGTGGCGGGTGCGCGGGCCAGCGGTGCCATGGCCGTGGGCTTCCTCGGGGCGCATGCCGTGATCTTGGCGGTTAGTGGGGCGTTCTCGGCCCAAGGGGCGATGGGTTGGTGGCTTCTTGGCCGCGCGGGGGACGCAATGTCCCCAGCGCCGGCGCCGCCATCTCAGCCCGGGCCGAAACTCCGGCCCGCGGGCGGCGGGGGGCATGGCAAGGGGCGAGCTCCGCCCGCCAAGCCTGCGCCTGCGGGAAGGAAGGGGCGAGGGCCGCCGGCCAAACCTCCTGGGGTCACCACTACCGCAACCACGACGACGACCACGCCGCCGACGACTACGACGACACCCTCGCAGCCTGGCCCGGGCCGCGAGCGCGGGGGCGAACCCGCAGTTAGCCCAGCCGCGGCCTGGCCCGCAGGCCCCATTTCCACTACGACTGGCGTCGGCCGCGCGCGCGGGAGCGGACCTTCGGGTAGCCCAGCCGCGTCCGAGCCAGCGGGCGGGGCGGGTGCCAAGGGCGGTCCCAGTAGGGAAGAGCCGCGCACCCCGCCCACGCATCCTGGGAGACCCGGCGAGGCATCAGGCCAGCCGACGGGGTCCCCGGGCACCTGCGGGCCCGGCGAGGCAGCGCTGAGCTTCGACCCGCTGCGCTTCAGCTGGCTGGTTGCTGGCTGGTTGGCCTGCTGCGCGTTGGGAGCAGAGGGCCGACATCGCCGCACGGAGGCTGAGCTGGCCGAGAAAGGCACCAACCTGCAGCTTTGGGCGACCGAGGCGCTCGACGCCGGGGAGAAGCTGGCCGAGGCCCGGTCGCGGTGCACTGCTCTGGAGGCCGCGCGGTCTCGCGCCGCCGAGGGAGCCGAAGCGTGGCGCCAGGCGCATGCGAAGGAGGCGACTCGCCGGCAGGAGGCGGCACGGCGACAGAGGATGGCCGAGAGGCTCGCCCAAGGGAGGAACCAGGCTTGCGAGTACGAGCGGGCGCGCAGATTCCGTGCCGAGGAGGCCTTGGCGGGGAGCCGCGCGGACGTCGACGTGGACAACTCGTGGGCGTGGATCGACGGCCTGTTGGCATGGATCGACCGCCTGACGACCAACCTCGAGCTGGGGGCCACGATCGCTGAGAACCTGCGGGCCCGCGTCGACGAGCTCGAGGCTGCCGCGGAGACGGGGGGCGAGGCAGGAGTAGGTACCGCGGACTTCGTCACGGAGCCACGCGCCGCTGGGGACGTTGAGACCGAGCGGGCGGTCCCGCCGCCCTCGCGCGAGCCCGGCGGGGTCGCTACGACCGAGGGGGCCAGCGGCAGAGGAGGAAGAGGAGTAGGCGGCGGAGGCGAGGGAGCGGCGAGGGAGGAGGCCTTTCCGAGAGCGAGGATGAGAAGGCGGGGGAGGATGAGGAGGACCACTATCCAGGGGGAGCTCATTCCCGAGGAGCCCGAGGAGACCAGCCTCGGGGAGCATCGCGCCCTGGGCGACTCCGCGGCTGCCTCGGGCCTGGCGCCGGGAGCGGGCGACGACGGCGACGACGACGCGGGGGTGCCGGGAGGGTCAGAGGTCAAACTGGTCCGCGCCCACGAGGACGTCCACGGCGCCCGGTTGCCGGCGGGTTGCTGGGGCTCCGTTGGCGCCAACGCCCGCGCCGCCGCCGAGGCCCGCGCCGGTGCCAGCATCGGCGCCCGTGCCCCCGCCGACTCTGACACCAGGGAGTACCGCAGGGGGGGAGCGCGCATGGGGTCGTGGACAGGCGGGGACGTGGAGCTCGGCGCTGTGCACCTGGACGACGCCGGCGCCGACGACCGCACCGACACCTACGCCCCCGCCGTCGCCCGCGCTGGCCCCATCGCCTGCGCCCGCACCCACGCCGCCGCCGACGCCATTTGCGACGCGCCCGCTGACGCCGGCGGCCACGACTTCGACGCCTCCGCCGGCGCCGGCACTTTCGCCGCCGCCGCCGCGAGCGGCGACGCCGATGCCGGAGCTGGCGCATATCGCAACGCGGCGCCTCCGCCGCCGGCTCCGGATCTTTGGCGCGGCGCTGGCCCCGAGCTGGAAGCGCGGCTGCGCCGGCGCGCCCTGCCCCTCGAGGGGGCCGGAGGCGCGCTCACGGGGCACCGCTCTGAGCGGGCAACTGCGGAGGCGGCGGGGCGGGCGCTACCGGAGGCCAAACAGTACTGGTTGACGGTTGCGCCCGAGACCTGGGAGGTCGCGCCGATGGATCGCGAGGAGTCCCCCCGAGAAGCCCCGGGGGCCCTGGAGCTGGGGCAGCCGCTACTGGATGAGGCTCGCCGCCACCGCGCCGCGGGCGCGAGCGTCGCCGAGGACTCGAGGATCGTCAGCGCCGACGCCAACGCCGACGCTGACATCGACGCCGATGCACGGGCTGGCACCGGGGCCGCCTCCTGCGACGCTAGCGCCGACGCCCCCAGTGTCTCCGCCTACACCGACTACAACGCCAGCGACGACGCCAGCGCGGACGCCTACGCCGAGGCCGCCGCCGAGCCCGACGCCGGCGACCGCGCCCCCGGCTCCGACGCCTATGAGGACGTTGCCGCTTCCGCGGCCGCCAGCGCAGGCGCCAGCGCCCACGCTCCCAACGTCACCGCCGACGCCGGCGTCAACGCCCTCGGTTGCGAGGCCCGCGTGGGCGCCGCCGCCCGCCCGGCGGCGAGCGCAGGCGCCAGCGTCGACGCTATCGCCCTCGCCCGCTCGGAGGCCGGCGAGGTCTGGGCCGCGCGTTGGTCCAGACCTGGCGCCAGGAGCTCCGACGTGGGACTCGGCACCCGCACCGACGCCAGCGTTGAGTCGGCTCCAGCATAACGGCCTACGCCAACGTCAGCGCCAGCACCGACGTCCGCGCCAACGCCGACGCCTCCGATGCCGATGCGGGCGTTGCCGCCGCCGCGACCGCCAACGCCGCGACCGGCGCCGACGCTTGCACCACCGCCAGCCCCGACACCGGCGCCTTTGCCAGCACGGACGACGAGGTCTGGGACTTAGAGTGGCTCCGGCTCGGCGCTGACGCGGGCCCCGCTACCGGCATCGGCGTCAACGCAGACGTCGTCAGCGGCGTCACCGCCTACGCCGAAACCAACGCCGCCGCCGACCCCAGCGGCGGCCCCGACGACGCCGCGACGGCCGGCGTCAGCAGCGATGCCATCGCAGGGATCGGGGCCGACGCCGACGCCGACAGGGACGTCTGCACGGGCACCGGCGCCCGCGCCGCCGCCGGCGTCGACGCTGGCCCCAACGTCAGCGACCGCGTCACCAGCACCACGCTTCCGCACGCGCGCGCTTGGCTCCGCAGGCTCCGTGCCGCTCACGCGGGCTTCCTCGCGCGCGCGCGCTGCCCGTTCGGCTTTCTGTCGCGCTTGGCGCGACGCGCGCGTCTCGGGCTCTTCGCGGCTTCGCGCCGGCGGGCCGGCGCCGCGCGATCGGGGCACGTTGGTCCCCTGCCTAAGCGAGGCCGTGGGGGCCAGCTCGGGCGTGCGCCGCGCGCTGCCGGCGGGGCTGGCCCAGCCGGGGTGCCGCAACTGCCCTCGCCGCCACCGCCGTGGGCCGCTCCGTGCCTGCCGAATCGCGAGGACTGCCGCGCGGGCGACTCCACCTCCGCCACTGCTGACGCCAGCGCCGACGTCGACGCCAACGCCGCCGCCTGCTCCGATAGCGACGGCAGCGCCGACGCTGATGCGGGCGCCTACGCCGACGCTGAAACCTTCGCGGAGACCGACACCGACGCCGGCATCGACGTGACCGTCTACACTGGGACCAGCGCCTGCGCTGCCGACGGCGCCCGCGCTGGCACTGGTGCCCGTGCCCACGCCGGCGCCGCCGCCAGCCGCAGCGCCATGCAGCGACAGCGCCGCCGGCGCCGACGTCGCGGTCGCGGGCGTGGTCGCGCACCAGGGCACGCACCATGGGGTGCACGCTGCTCAGTTCCGCTTCTTAGCTGGCGCGCAGTGGAGGTTCGTCCCCGCCCGGGTCCAGCCGGGCGGGGTGTCCATCACGGGTGCCCATTCTAGGCTCGTCGAAATCGGCCAGGACGTGCAGCCGAAGGCCGACGCCGCCCTTGTCCAGCAGGCCGTAGGACCTGGGACGGCTGTTCCGGCCAAGCTCGACTCCATCGTGCAGGACGTGCCGCGGAAAGCCGACCTTGCGGACTCCGACGCCAGCGCCAGCGCCGGCCCCGCCGCGAGAGTCGGCGTCAGCACCGATGCCAGCGCAGGGGCTGGGACCAACGCCGACGCCGACAGGGGCGTCGGCACGGGCACCGGCGCCCACGCCGTCGCTGGCGCCGACGCTGGCCCCAACATTGGCGACTGCGCCACCGGCTACGCGCTCCCGCACGCTCGGGCTTGGCCCCGCAGGCGCCGTGCAGCTCGCGCGGGCGTTCTCGCGTGCGCGCGCTGCCAGTTCTGCTTTCCGTCGCGGCAAGCGTGGCGCGCGCGTCTCGCGCCCATCGCGGGCGCGGCTTCGCGCCTTGGGCCGGCGCCGCGCGGCTGGGTCGCGTTTGCCCCCCCGCCTGAGCGAGGCCGTGGAGGCCAGCTCAGGCGCGCGCTGCACGCTGCCGGCAGGGCCTGCCTAGCCGGGGCGTCGCAGTTGCCCTCGCCGCCGCCGCTGCAGGCCGCTCCGCGCCTGCCGAGCTGCGAGGGCTGCCGCGAGGGCGACTCCGCCTCCGCCACCGCCGACGCCAGCGCCGACGTCGACGGCCCGTGGAGGGCCGCGGGGGCGGGCAGGGCCGAGACGGATGTGGAGGCCGACGAGGTTTGGGACATGGACTGGGCCGGGCTCGGCGCCGCGGGCCCCGACGGGGGCCCCGCTCCCAGCGCCGACGCCGCCACCGTCGCCGACACCGTCGTCACCGCCTGCGCCAACATCAGCGCCTCCTACGACGCCAGCGCCGACGCCCCCAACGTCCCCGCCTACACCGACATCAACGCCGGCGACGGCGCCAGCGCCGACGCCGACGCCCGCGCCGCCGCACCCAGCGTCACCGCCGATGTCGGCATCAACGCCCTCGGGTCCAGGGCTCGCACGGGCGCCGTCGCCTACTCGGCTGCCAGCGCAGGCGCCAGCCCCGGCGCTATCGCCCACGCCGAGGTCTGGGCCAGCGAGGTTTGGGCCATGGGTTGGTCCAGGCTTGGCACCGGTTTTTCCGTCGTGGGATCCGGCACCGGTGCCGACGCCAGCGTTAAGGTCGGCCCCAGCATCCCGGCCTGCGCCAACATCAGCACCAACACCGACGCCCGCGCCGAAGCCGGCGCCTCCGATGCCGCTGCAGGCGCTGTCGGCGACGCCGCCTACGCCGAAGTCAACGCCAGCCCCGATGCCAGCGCCGGCGCCGACGCCGCCGCGAGAGCCGGCGTCAGCATCGATACCAGCGCGGGGGCTGGGTTTAACGCCGGCGCCGACGGAGATCTCAGCACGGGCATTGGCCGCGCAGCAAGTGCGGGCGTTCTTGCGCGCGCGCGCTGCCAGTTCCATTTTCGGTCGCGCTTAGCGCGCGACGCGAGATTGGCGCCCTTCGCTGGCGCGGCTTCGCGCCGGCGGGCCGGCGCCGCGCGGCTGGGTCGCGTTTGCCCCCTGCCTGAGCGAGGCCGGGGAGGCCAGCTCAGGCGCGCGCCGCACGTTGCCGGCGGGGCTGGCCCAGCCTGGGCGTCGCAGCGGCCCTCGCCGCCACCGCTGCATGCCGCTCCGCGCCTGCCCAGTTGCGGGGATTGCCGCGAGGGCGACCCCGCCTCCGCCACCGCCGACGTCGACGCCGACGGCGCCGCCTATGCCGACGGCGACGCCAGCGCCGACGCTGACGCAGGCGCCTGCGCCGACGCCAAGACCAGTGCAGAGACCAGCACCGACGCCGACGTCGGCACGACCGTCTACACTGACGGCGCCCGCACCGCCGACAACGCCCGCGCTGGCACTGGCGCCCGCGCCTCCGCCAGCGCCACCGCCTGTCCCGGCGCCAGCGACGGCGCCCCCGACGCCGACGGCGCGACCGTGGGCGTAGTCGCACACCGAGGCACGCACCACGAGGCGGGCGTCGCTCGGTGCAGCTTCGTGGCTGCCCGTACCGCCCAGCTGGCGTTGGTCATGCCGGCGGGGCTTAGCCGCGAGGGTACGAGCCTGAGGGGCGACGTTCCAGCGGCTGGGTTACCGGTGGCGGAGGACCTCACCGTTCGCATACCCTCGGGTCACGTGGAGGATTGCGCGCGCGCCCTGGCGAGGCGTGGAGCCGGGCCCTCTGTCAAGGGCGCGCAGGTGCTCGGCAGCACGCGGGTGCCGACAGGCACGCTGACGCCCATCAGCGCGCTCGCATTCCGAATCGCGCCTGGGCTTTGCAGCACGCCGGTATTCGAGAGCGCGCCCCAGCCCAAGTTCGAGGGCATGGCCAGGCTCAACGGCAGACCCCATGGACTGTGTTGTGATTGGATCGGCCGGGGGGCACCCCCTACCACGTCCTTTTCGGGACCATCGGCGGACCCGAAGGAGGAGGCGTGCCGGGGTGGCTCAAAAGCGACCCGATGCGCGCCAAGACTCGGCATCGGGAGGCGACGGCGGGCGGGCAGCGGCCGCAATGGCACCTACAGCGGCGCCTCGACCCGATGCGCGCCAAGACTCGGCATCGGGAGGCGACGGCGGGCGGGCAGCGGCTGTAATGGCACCTACAGCGGCGCCTACCGCGGCGCCGACGGCCGCGCTGGCTACGGGCGCGTCGACGGCTTCACCGACAGCGGCGCCGGCCGCATCGACGGCTTCACCTACAGCGGCGGCGACGGCGCCAGTCGCGCCAACCGTGGCACTGACGGCTGCGCCGATAACATCACCGACAGTGGGGACGGCCGCGCCGAGGACATCACCGACTGCGGCGCCGCCGGAGCCAACAGCCGCACCAGCCGTTGCGCCGCCAGCGGCGTCGAGGGCGGCACTGATCGGCGCCCCGACAGCCACGCCCACGGCAGCGCCGACGGCGGCGCCCTTTGCCGTTCCGACAACTGCGGCACCGATAGCTTCGCCGACAGCAGCCCCAACAGCCTCGGCAGCGTCGACGGCGGCACTGACTGCCGCTCCGACAGCTGCGGCCCCAACAGCCACTCAGGCGGCACCGGCTGCCGCTCCGACGGCTGCGGGGTCCATTGCCGCACCGGCCGTTGCGCCGTCAGCGGCGTCGAGGGCGGCACCGATTGGCGCCCCGACCGCGGCGCCGACAGCACCGCAGGCAGCGGCGCCGACGGCTTCACCGAGAGCGGCGCCGACGGCCCCAATAGTCGCTCCGACAGCTGCGTCGTCGGCGGCGTCGGCGGTAGCACCCGCCGCCGCTCCGACAACGGCGGCCCCGACGGCCCCGCTGGCGGCTGGGCCGGCGGCGGCGCCGACTGCCGACCCGACGGCTGCGGCACTGACAGCCTGGCCGACGGCTGCGCCACTAGCCCTGGCGGCGTCGACGGCAGCACCTACTGCCGTTCCGGCGGCTGCGGCCCCGACAGCCACGCTGGCGGCTGCGCCTCCAGTTGTGTCGGCTGCCACCCCGACTGCGGCGTCGACGGCTTCGCCGACAGCTGCGCTGCCGCCGGCCGCATCGACGGCCCCGCCGACGGCTGCGCCGACGGCGGCGCCGACAGCCGCCCCGCCCGCGGCGCTTGCGGCCACACCTGCAGGGGCGCCGGCGGCATCACCGAGAGCAGCGCCGACGGCGCCGACAGCATCGACGATAGCATCGACGACAGCTGCGCCAACGCCCGCACCTGCAGCTTCGCCGGCGGCCCCGCTAACTGCAGCACCGACACCCGCGCCGTCTGTGGCACCGTCAGCCTCGCCGACAGCTGCGCCGGCTGCATCACCGACAGCTGCGCCGACACCCGTGCCCACGGCTTCACCGTCAGTGACGCTGTCAGTTACATCACCCAGGGCACCGACCACGCTTCCGAGGACGGGGCGCACGCGTGCGCCCTGGTGCCCAGCATCGCGCCGACGCGGGGCGGGAAGCCCACCGCGGCGGTCCCGCCCAGCGCGGCGCGACACCCCCCCGTCGGCCTCGACAACGGCGGCGCCAACCGCGGCGTCGACGGCGGCATCGACCGCGGCACTGGTCTTGCCTTCGATGTCTTGGTGAGGACCCCAAGCGTGCCCGGCGTGGTCCCCGAGGCCGTAGCGGCCAGCATCATCGCCAACATCGACGGCGGCGCTGACACCGGCACCCGCTCTGGCACGCACGTCGACGCGAAGGCCTTGCTCTTCTTGGGCAGGCCGGTACCGGGTGTGGTCGCGCTCAGGGACATGCACGGACCCTGGAGCGCCCGGGCGCTCCCCGACATGCGGGCCCCCTTTTGCACCCGGGCGCTCTCGCTTGACAGCGCGCCGGTGTTCATGCGCGCCCCGATGCTCGTGCTCGATGGCTTTCAAACCAGGTGTAGTGGCCGCGTGGGAACCTCTCGACAAGCTGCAGGGGCTGGTTCGGGTTCCCGCAATCCCCGCTTACGTTGCCGACGATGCAGCCACCGCAATGGACTACTTCATCTTGAGTCGCCTGCTGGGCAATCGCTGCCGACCTCTGTGTCCACCGACCCACTGGCAGGGAAGTCCATTCATTTTCAGAAAAATCCTGGACTTGCCGGGGGGTGTCCCGGCCCAGGCCCAGCAGGCTTCTCCTTCAGCTCGACCTCGGGCGGCAGACCCAAGCCAGGCACTTCGATCATCTCGACCTCCTTGTTCGACTGCCTGCCGGTCGCAGCGCGTCTACACCTACCTGATCACGCGTCCCCTGGCACGCCCAACCTCGGCGGCCGTGGGCTAGCGTGCGTACCTGGCCGAGACGGCTCTGGAGATTTTGGCTTGGATCGCGGTGGAAAGGGCTCGATTTGGCCCAGTTGCGAGGGATCAGCTCGAGGAGCGGAACCCCAGCTGCAGGTCTACCCCTGATCTACTGCGGGCGGGGGCTCACAGGCGCGCCGGTGCTCAACGGTGCACGCGTGCTTGGTGGCGGGGCTGTGCCCCCCGGCGCGCTGGGACGCAGGGGCGCGCTCGCGTCCACACGCGCGCTCCTACTCCTCGGCTCGCCCGAGGTGCAGATCATGCTGGTGCTCGACGGCATGCAGGTGCTCCTGGGCTTACCGGTGTCCCACGGCGCCTTGGCGTTCCTGGACATGATGGGCGTGCCCCGCCGTGTGCTGGTACTCCCAGTGCGGTCGTGCTTGAAAGAGGCGTTCTCTGATTGGGTCATCCACGACAACCCACCGTCTGCTGCGGGCCCTGGCCCGGCCGGGCCTGTCCGCGGGGGGACCAGCCTTAGGGGCGAGGTTCACGCGGGAGGGGCGTTGCTGGTTGAGGGCCAGGGCGCCGCTGGGTCAAGCCGCGTGGGGACAAGCCTCAGGGGCGAAGTGCCAGCGGCGACCCTGCCCGGCTTGGTGCGACTTTCGGCCGACAACCTCGCCGATAGTGGCGCCAACAGCGGCGCCTGCGGCGGCGTCGACGACGGCGCCGACAGCCACGCCCACAGCAGCGTCGACAGCATCACCGACGGCCGCATTGAGGGCGGCACCACCAGTTTCGCCGCGCTCTGCGTCAACCGCGGCCTCGACTGCCCAGCGAGGCCGACGGCGACCGTAGAGGGTAGCGACTGCCACGTCGGCGGCTGCGCCTCCAGTGACGTCGGTTGCTGCCCCGACTGCGGCGTCGACAGTTTCGCCGACAGCTGCGCTGCCGCCGGCTGCACCGACGGCCCCGCCGACGGCCGCGCCGACGGCGGCGCCGACAGCCGCCCCGACCGCGGCGCTTGCAGCTACACCTGCAGGGGCGCCGACGGCATCACCGACAGCGGCGCCGACGGCACCGACAGCCTCTCCGACAACTGCGGCACCGGCATCAGACCCGCCAGTGGCGACGACTGCCGCGCGTACAGCGGCGCCGACGGCGTTACTGACGGCGACGGTTGCAACGACAGGTACGCCCACCGCGGGACCGACAGCTTTGCCCACATCAGCTCCGGCAGCGGCGCCGTCTGCGACAAGACGGGCATCTGGTACAGTCCGATGGGCGAGCACTCGGCCTTCATGTTTGCGATGTACGATCCGATAGGGGATCAACCGTCCTCCATGGTCACGGCCGCGGCGACGTGCGACGGCCTCACCGACCACCTCGTCGACAGCCGCACCAGCAGCTGCGCCGACGCTGGCGTCAGCAGCCCCGCCGGCTGCGGCGCGGACAGCCGCGCCAACCGTTGCCCCGACAGCATCGCCGACAGCTGCGCTGGCGGTATCGCCGACAGCTGCACCGACGCCCGCACCTGCAGCTCCGCCGGCGGCTCTGCCAACTGCAGCACCGACACCCGCGCAGTCTGCAGCGCCTGCAGCCTCGCCGACCGCTGCGCCGACTGCATCGCCGACAGCTGCACCGACACCCGCGCCCACGGCTGCACCGCCAGCACCGCCAACGGCGGCACCGACGCCCGCGATTGCTGCGGCACCGGCAGCCGCCGCGCCGATAGCGGCGCCGACGGCGGCGTCGATCGCAGCACCGATTACGGCACCGACAACCGCGCCGACAGCGTCACTGGCGTCTCCGCCACCCGCGGCATTGGCAGGGCAGCCGTCGTGGACAGCGCCGAGACGATCGTGAGGCCACTGACGATCGAGCCCGTGCCGGACGCCGAGTGCGAGCTGGTCAGCAGCGGCGACACGGCGTTCGACTTCGCGAAGGCTTGCGGCCTCTCGGTTGGGAACGCGCCGGTGGAGGGCGGCCTTGTCGCTCACGTTACGAGGGTGAGGCAGCGGGTCAAGGCCTGGGGTGCCTATGGCACGCGCCCGAGCGACGGGGCTGGCAGCTACGGACGCAGCGGCACCAACTGCAGCTACGCCGGCCGCGGCCCCGATAGCTGCGACGACGGTTGCGCTGACCGCCTTGCCTACAGGTACGCCGACGGCTATGCCTGCGGCGCTGACGGCCGAGCTGACCGCGGCACAGTGGGCAGCCGCGACGACATCGGCAGTTGCGACGGCATCGGCAGGGACAGTGGCGCAGCCTGCGGCGCGGACAGCCGCGCCGACTGCGGCGCCGACGGCTGCGCCAACCACGGCGCCGACTGCCGCGCCGACCGCGAGCCCTACGAGGGCACCAGCGGGCTGATCGAATGGCCCGCCGACAGGCTCACCGGCTGCGGCACCGACCGCGGCGCCAATGGCTGCGGTCACGGTGTCTGCGGCACCGGCGGCCGCGCCGACGGCTACCTCGACAGCCACGCCGACGACAGCCTCGTCAGTTACGCTGACAATGGCACCGACCGCTGCACCGACCTCGGCGCTGACCGCGGCGCCGACGGCGGTGCCTACGAGGCAACCCGCAAGAGCGTGCCCGTGGGGGGCGTCTCCGGCGGCGGGCGCGGCCGCGCCGACCGCGGCACTTACGGTGGCACTGACGGCCACCCCGCCAGCGGCGTTAACCGCTGCGCTGGCTGCGGCACCGACCGCCGCGCAGACTGCGGCACCAGCAGGCGCGCCGACAGCATCCTCGACGGGGGCGCCGACAGCGGCCCCTACTGCAGCGCTGATTTCGGTACCGCCCGCGGCGCCGACAGCGGCGCTGGCGCGGTGAACTTGAAGGGCGCGCTCGTGGAGGGCTCCTCGGATGACTGGCATGTGCTGGACAGCGGCCCAAAGGCTACCGAGGAGATCGAGGCGGCGCTGGCGGGTCATAAGACGGCTGGTACGCCGACGGCTGCATCGACGGCCTCGCTGACAGCTGCGCCGACCACGGCACCGACAGCTGCAATGACAGATGCGCCGACAACTGTACCAGCCGAGGCGCCAACGGCGGCGCCGACAGCGGCGCAGGCGTCTGCGCTGGCGGCCTCCAGGCAGCCCAGACCTCACGGGCGGCGCGCGCCGGAGGCAGCTGCCACCGCGGCCCCGGGGGGCGCCACCGTACTCGCACCGGCCGGGGGCGCCTCAGGGGCGGGTGTTGGCCCACCCATGTGCGACGGACGGCGCGCGCCAGCGGCGGCTGCGGCCGCGGCCCCGAGGGATGCCCGCCCGTCCTCGCCCGCCAGGGGCGCCCGGCGCGCACCGGCCTCCGGGTCAGCAACGGTCCCGCCCATGTGGGACGGGCGTCTCGCGCCAGTGGCGGCGGCTACCGCGGCCCCGGGGGATGTGGCACTGACAGCCACGGCGACCTCGGCGACAACGGGGACATCGACTAGCTCTCCGACGGGTTTCCCGACTCCGGCTCCGACTGCGGCGCCGCCAGCTACGCCGACCGCCATGCCGGCTGCAGTATCGACAGCCGCGCCAATTGCGGCACCGCCGACGGCGCCAATTGCGGGACCGACGGCGGCAGCGGTTGCGGTACTGACAGCTGAGCCGACGGTGGCCCCGACCGCCTCACCGACTGCGGCTACGGTGGCCGCGCCGACGACGTCGCCGACAGCAGCGCCGACCAGTGCACCGACCGCGGCGCCGACAGCCACTCCGACAGCCGCGCTGGCGGCGGCGCCGACGGCCGCGCCGATAGCGTCGCCGACGGCAGCTCTGGCCGCTGTGCCGACCGTGGCGCTGACCGCTGTGCCGCCGGCCGCGCCGTCTACGGCACCGACCGCTACTCCGGCTGCGGCTCGGGCCGCCCCGTCTACAGCGGCGGCGGCGCCTGCGCCGGCTTCGTCGCCTACGGGTTCGCCGATTGCTGCACCAACGGCAGCGCCGATGGGTCGTCTGTCTGTTGCCCTGGCCGCGGCACAGACAACCGCTTGGACAGCGTCGACGACGGTTGCACTAGCCGCAGCACCTGCAGATGCACGGTTCGGTTCGCCGATGGCTGAACTGGTCACGACACCGACGGCTACCCCGACAGCGGCGCCGACGGTCGCGCCGACATCGGCGTCGGCAGCGGCTCTGGCCGCCACGGCGACCACGGTGCTGACAGCGGCGGCGACTGGCGCGCCGACGAAGGGCGCGACGACGGGGGCGAGCGGATCGACCTACGTTGGCATGTTCGCCGGCAGCACCGGCATCGAGGGCCGCGCGCTGTCCGCCACAGAGGAGCCGCCCGACGAGGAGGAGGACCGGGGGGGAGCGACGGGCTGCTCGGGCCACGTGGCGTCCACTGGGCTGCAGCCAGCTTGCACCTCCAGCTCGCGCGTGCGCCTTCGCATGCGCGCGCCCGTTCTTTGCGTGTACTGAGTCGCGTCCTGCGCGACGCGCGCGGCTAGCGCTTTTCGCGTGCGCGATTCCGCGCTGGCGGGCCGGCGACGCGCGGCCCTGGGGAGCGTTTAGCCCCCCCGCCTGGGCGAGGCCGTGGGGGCCAGCTCGGGCGCGCGTTGCACGCCGCCGGCGGGGCGCTGCCCAGCCGGGGCGGCCTGGCGCCCGCTCCAGGAAGGCCTCGGGCTTGCAGGCCAGTGGTCGCGCGCGCCGGGCTCCTTTCGCCCGCGCGCGGCTGCGTTCTTTTGGTTTTGGCCGTGCGGCAGCAGGGCGTGCCAGAACGCGCGCGCGCCACTGTGCGCGTGCGCGGGCGGCGCGGCGTCCCGCCGGACCCGCGCCATCAGGGTGGTGCGCGTGGCCGCTTTGCCATTGAAAGATTTCATCATTGTCCTTCTCCCGTCCTCGTCCTCCTTCCTCCTCCTCTTCCTCCTTCTCCGTTTAGTGCGCGCGTGCCTTCGCTTAACTTGTATAGTCTGTTTTGTGGGTAGACTGCAGGTTAAGCGTAGGGAAGCGGGGGCTTTGCCTTAGCCATTTTGGGTCCGTAGTCGTTGGCTCGAGATCGAGCCAGGACTCGGGGGCCCACCCGCCCCGCTTTGCCCCCTGTGTACCCAGCTCCGCTCGGCTCTCGCGCCGTGCGGCAGCAGGGCGTGCCAGAACGCGCGCGCGCCACTGTGCGCGTGCGCGGGCGGCGCGGCGTCCCGCCGGACCCGCGCCATCAGGGTGGTGCGCGTGGCCGCTTTGCCATTGAAAGATTTCATCATTGTCCTTCTCCCGTCCTCGTCCTCCTTCCTCCTCCTCTTCCTCCTTCTCCGTTTAGTGCGCGCGTGCCTTCGCTTAACAGGGTCCCGGCTTGGATTCTGATTCCTCCATGAAACTTTATTGGCTTGCCGGTTTTCGCCGATACGAGTTCTTCCGAGTTGGCTGCCGGTTTCCGCCGACCCGATTCATTTCGATCGCCGATCCGATTCATCGATTCGATTATGGGTTTTCTTGCTCTTTTGTCGACCTCCCCGGGCGCCTTCCTGACAGGGACGCCCGCGGCCCGCGTTCCAGAAACTCTCGCGAAAACGGTCGCAGGACCAGCACGTTCCACACGCACGTGGCGCGGGAGAACACGACGTAGAGGTGCAGCCACCACTGTGCGTTCGATTTGCCCGCGCGGCCAGCGTCCGCATCCTTGGCGCAGTCGATGGTGACGCCCCTGCGCAGCGTCGGGCCCTGCGGCGCCGTGGAGGTGAGGCACGACGCGTGCGTCAGGGTGAACCCCGAGCGGCGCACGACGTGCGGCCCCGAGTTCTGCCACTTGAGTTCTTGTTCGCTGGGCCTGAACATCAGCAACCTCCTCGCCCGCGCGTTGGCCCTGCCGTCGTCGTCGGCACTTTCCGCGCCCTGCAGCAGCAGCTCGGCGACCTCCTGGTAGATCATATAGTCAGATGCGCGAGAATCATGATCAGCCAAGGCGACCGAGACCCGGGCAGAAAAAACGAAAACTCTGAATGACGTGATGGGGATTTGCCACACACGCGAGCGCGACAACGACGGCTTGAGATTCATGGAGTGGCCCGTGCTGTAACAGGGCTGTCGCCTGCGAGATGTTCGGCGGTGCTTGCTCTGCGCCGGGGATGAAGCTCCGGATCGCGCTGGAACGACAGTGGTGCGGCACATTTCCGGCAAGTGCGTTCTCGGAGTCTACTTTGCAGTTTGCGGCGACCAACGATCGGACACAAATGCGACCCGAGACGCGCGGACCCAGGGCGCGCGACTTGCAAGATTTGTCGAGATGTCATGCGCGATCGAACCAGGCTTTGTGGGAATGAACTAGCGCCGGCCGGCGAGCCCGTCCAAATTGCCAGCGACCAAAGAGGGATGCGTTCGCACAGGTCGCGGGTGGCCGCCTGCGAAGCCACGCGTGGGGCGCCCACCTCCGTTGAGATGATGCGCGTCGACCCGAACCCAGCCGCGGAGGTCGCGAAGGCGGCTCGCCTCCTTCGCAGCTTTGTCCAGCGCCGGCCCACCGCCGCGGCGGCAGCATCCACTTCTTCGTCGTAGCGGGCGGCGGCGTCCCCCAGCACCATTGCCGGGGTGGTGCGAGCCACGTAGGTCATCATTCCAGCATTGACGCATTGTGTCAGCAGGTAGCGCGTTAACTGGGATCTGCAAGATCCGCCAGGAACGATCAGATGCCTCCCTGTTTCCTGGCTAGGCGCGCGCGCGGAAATCCTTGCAGTACACTTCCTTTCCGTGCTTCGCACTTGCCGTCCGGGAGAACCGCGCCCCCGCAACTCCACGAGCGGGGCGGCGTCGACCGTGCTCCGAACCCCAGCGGCCGAGACTAGCAGCATTAAGCTTTCAAAAGTATAACGCATCCGGCACCTTGGAAGCGTTACCTCGGCACCGCAGGAGCCCGCAGAGAGCGCTCGGGGCCAAGCTAAGCCTTGCTGAGCCCATTGCTGGTCCGTGAAATGTTCTAGGAATTGCGCAACATATCCAAGGGCATCCCCAAGGATTTTTTCTTGCGCGGCGCGCGACGCGCCACGGAATCCCACCAGCCCTTTGGGCGGAGGTGGTCTAGAGCGTTTCCGTTTCCAACCTCCCTGATATACCTCCCCCCCTTTTTTGGGTCTGGACGGCGCGGGCCCGAGGGGTTAGAATTGAGGGTCCATGGCTTCCAAGATGGCCCAAGATAGCTCAAGATGGCTCAAGATAGCCTCCGACACACATCCAAGAGGCCTCAAGGCTGCCCCAAGACGGATCCAAGTGCCTTTCGAGCCTTCAACGGCACCCTCCAAGATGCCAACATCCTTCAAAAGCCTAGGGAAAATCAATGTTTCAGGCGTTCTCGCCTTTTCGCTTCCGATGGGCTTTGGCATCCTCAACATGGCCCCAAGTTGCCCCAAGAGGGGCCCAAGAGGGCCCCAAGACGGCCCCTAGAGCGGCCAAGAACGCTCCAATAACGGCCCAAGGCGGCTCCAAGACAGCATTCGTGAGCCTCCGAGGGGGCGGCGGGAATTGGACGACCCCCTCTTTTTTAGCCATGGGGCCCAAGACGGCCCCAAGAGGCCTCCCAAGCCTCCCCAAGGAGCTTTAAGAGGGCTCCAAGACTCCCCAAATGAGCTCCAAGAGGGCCCCACGAAGGCCCCAAGAGGAGCCCAAGAGGGCTCCAAGATGGCGCCAAAATGGCATTACGACGCTTCGAAGAAACCCTTACCACAATATATCCCCTCAGACCGACTTCTCGTCCTCCTTGTCATCGTCCCCTCCTCCTTTTCTGTTTGTCCTCCTCCTCCTCCTCCTCCTCTTCCTCTTCCTCTTCCTCCTCCTCTTACCCCCAAGATGGTCCCAGGCATCGCCAGCACCAGCAGCACTATCAGTAGCACCAGCATCAACACCAGCAGCGGTACCATAAACACAAACTACAACGACAACACCGAAGATACCAGCAGCTACAGCCCGACACCCTTCGCTGCAAGAGCTCTCCCAACTCACCGGTGTTGCCAATCAAGCCGCCGTGGGACATTCGCGCCTTCCTTCCTCCCTTCCTGCCTCCTCCCTCCTCTTCATCCTCCCCGTGCCGCTTTCCTGCTCTTCCTCCTCTTCCCCGTCCTCCTTCTCCTTTTTCCTCCTCCTCCTCTTTCTCCTCCAGGTCCTACCCCCAAGATGGCCCCAGCAGCAGCACCACCAGCAGCAGGAGCACCACAAGCAGCAGCACCAGCAGCAGCACAAGCACCAGCAACAGCAACATCAGCACCAGCATCAACAACAGCAGCGCCAGCAACAGCATCATCAGCAGCACCGGCAGCAGCACCAGCACCTGAGCAATCCCACCAGCCCTCTAGGCGGAGGTGGTCTAGAGCGTTTCCGTTTCCAACCTCCTTGATATACCTCCCCCCCCCTCCTTGGGGCTGGACGGCGCGGGCCCGAGGGGTTAGAGGGTCCTTTCTGGTCCAAGATGGCTCCAAGAGGGCCTCAGAGAGCGCAAGATGGCCTCCAAGATGGCCCAAGATAGCTCAAGATGGCTCAAGATAGCCTCCGACACACATCCAAGAGGCCTCAAGGCTGCCCCAAGACGGATCCAAGTGCCTTTCGAGCCTTCAACGGCACCCTCCAAGATGCCAACATCCTTCAAAAACCTATGGAAAATCAATGTTTCAGGCATTCTCGCCTTTTCGCTTCCGATGGGCCTTGGCGTCCTCAACATGGCCCCAAGTTGCCCCAAGAGAGCCCCAAGAGGGGCCCAAGAGGGGCCCAAGACGGCCCCTAGAGCGGCCAAGAACGCTCCAAGAGCGGCCCAAGACGGCTCCAAAACAGCATTTGTGAGCCTCCGAGGGGGCGGCGGGAATTGGACGACCCCCTCTTTTTTTAGCCATGGGGCCCAAGACGGCCCCGCCTTCCTTCCTCCCTTCCTGCCTCCTCCCTCCTCCTCTTCATCCTCCCCGTGCCGCTTTCCTGCTTTTCCTCCTCTTCCCCGTCCTCCTTCTCCTTTTTTCCTCATCCTCCTCTTTCTCCTCCTACCCCCAAGATGGCCCCAGCAGCAGCACCACCAGCAGCAGGAGCACCACAAGCAGCAGCACCAGCAGCAGCACAAGCACCAGCAACAGCAACATCAACACCAGCATCAACAACAGCAGCGCCAGCAACAGCATCATCAGCAGCACCGGTAGCAGCACCAGCACCTGAGCAATTTCGAAACGCACGCGAGTTTAAGATACAAATCAGTGCAAGGGCAAGGGTTAAGATCAAGGATGTCCATCGAGATGCGACTCTAATCTGCGCGCCGCTGGCGTCGGATCGTAAATACAGGAACCTGCGCCAGAGACGCTTTTCAAAGGGAGCGCCATGGCGCACCTTGCACTGATTTCTGTCTTAAACTTCACTGCGCGAAAGTCCTTATTTCCTGGCCCAGGGTGCTGCCCACCCTGTTTTGACGCTTCCAAAACAGCTGCGCGACCGCGTGCTTCCAGGCGTCCCTGACTAACCAACTCACCTGGTAATCGTTTCTGGATGGGCTGGTGGGGATTTTTCGGTCGCGTCCGCAAGCGAAGGCGCAAGCGGAGTCAGGAGCGCTACGGGTCACGAGAGCGGCCTAATTAGCAGCTGGACGCGCCGCAAGCCGGCATGCCCACTCATACAGCAGCGGCTGACTACGCGGGAGAAGCTGCAAGCAGGGGGCGTCCAGGGTGCTCGAGCACTTGCAACACGGCAAAAAAAAACTGGTAAATTCAAGAGGTGCCGAGTGGCAAACCCGAAGGAGCATGAGGACGATAGCTGTGGGTGGCGCGTCCAACATGCCGTCGGGGTGTCCAGACGTGGTGAGCGATGGGCCGTCGCCAGTGGGGCGCCAAGCCCAAGCCGCGCCAACGGCGTGTGCGAGCCAGCTGAGCTGCTCCGCCGAGGAACGTCGAATACCAGGCCGGGGGTGGGACGGGCCCGGGGGGCGGCCGAGGCTGCGAAGGCTGAGCCACTCGAAGCGGGCTGACCTCCAGGGGCCGTCAACCCGCGCAACATGAGGAGCCACCGATCCTGCAAGGGGGCCATCCACGTACAGCTGCGCGGGCGCCGGCTGAAGCGCTGCGTGAGGCCAAGCTGGTGGGGAAGAACATCGCCAGCAAGGTGGGGCGCCCAGGGTGGAACTGCACGGCAGCAGCCCCTTGATGTACGCCGAAGGCCACCATGGGACGGCCTTATCCGCCGAATCCGCCATTCCCCGCAGGGATGCAGGGTCTCCGTCGAATCCGTCATTCCACGCGGGCGTCCAGGGTCGCAGCTGTGGCTAACCGCCGCTGAAGGTGAGGTAACGTTACCGCTGTCAGCGGGGGTCCTGGGCAGCCCTGGGATGCGGGGACGAAAGCCTCCGAGACCAGGCTACAAACCTGGCGGCAACCCAGCCTGGGGGAGACCCAGAGGGTGGGGCGGTGGGGACATCACCGACCCCTCCCGCGGAGGGGCTCCCAAGGGGCGTCCGGCGAGGGTGGGGCGCAAGGAAACGACCACCACGAAGTCCAAGGGCAGGGGGCGTGGCCGGAGCCCGGCCCGAGAGGGACCTGAAGGGAGAGGCGGTGGGGACAGCCATCACCGCACCTCGTACGGATCCCAGGTGCACCTGGCCAGGGGACACGGCCGCCATTTCCCGAGGGGCATCCAGGGTCGCAGCTAACCGCCGCTGAGAGGAAGGTAATACCGAACGGTCGGTCTTTCGTCCAATGCTGGTGTGGTCCAGGGAGGGCAGTCTGCAGCCAGTGGACCGACTCGCTGAAGGCTAGGCTGCCACCGCGCAGGCCGGCGCCTCCGTGGGGACGGCGTGTGTTGGTTCATCCAGGATCGCAGCTAACCGCCGCTGATGCTCTGGCGCCTGGCTGGTGGGGACACTTTTTTTGGTCGGCGGCCGCGCGACAAAGGTCTGGCGGCAACAGGCGTGTCCGGGACGGCGGAACAGGCAAATCCCACGCGAGGCGTGCAATGCACGTGCACTGAGCAAAATGCTCCGCATTCACTGGGACGCACCTACCGCACAGAGGTGCGAGCTGCGGAGTAAGTCGCCCTTGCGGCGCCAAGCACTGGTGGGGATGCGCCAGGCGCCAAGAATTTGGTTGTTTTGCTTTGCGCGAGGTGCTAAAGATATCGCTCTGCTAAAACGACCCCCTGAAATAAGTCTTGGTGCGGTGCTGACGATAAACCCCGGGGGGGTTTTAAAGGCTTGCTGGGGTTATTTTCAGCGTCGTCAAGCGAAGACCGAGTGCCGGCATCACCGCCTTCAGGTGCTCGATTGCCCGCTGCACTTCAGTGGACGGGCCAGCGACGAAGGCGTCGTCCGCGAAGCCAGGGGCCCTGTGCAGACGCGCAGGAGGCTCGATGAGCGGCAGCTGGAGCGTTGTGCTCGTCGGAACCCGCACGAGCCGCAGAGACTCGATCAGCATCCTCCTGCATCATAGCGTAGCAATCAGCGGGCATCCCAGCTACCCACCAGTTTCGCTGTCGATGATGCGACCACGATCGAACGCCATCGCGGAGACGTCCGAGGGGCAGATGTATTCGAACCATTGCACGATGCCGGGGGCCACCTCGCGCATGTGGGCCAAGAACGTGTATCGGTCCACCTCGTTGTGCTCATTCGCCTGGTCGCTGTTGACCAATTCCAGATCCAGGTCGCGCTCGAAGTTCTGCGTCATCTGCTGGGCCAGATGTGGCATGACCTCGACGCTAGCACGCACGCCAATCGCCAGTTGCACAGGTTCGAGATGAACCCGTAACGCGCCGATCTCTGTTTCCAACAAGACCTTTCGGAAGCTGTTGCTGCTGCTCGATTCGGCAGTATCGAAGTTTGTACTGTGATGCGCAGGGTCCCGGAAACTTATAGTATCGTAGTGGAGGAAGCTGAGGTCCGCGCGAAGGCGGATGCTTCGAGTGATGGCGGGCCCGCGTCGGAAGCCTGACGAGGGCCGCGTCTCCTGGATCAAAAATGCGACAGCCATGGCGGATAGACAGCACGGGAAGCTGGAGCCCAGTGTTGGGCGAAGGATCGGATGTCACCAAAATAGAATTGGGCAGGTGCACTGGCAAACATAGAGTGGAAGATGGGTAAAGAAATCAACAGAATGGAGGGACAACGAGTGGTGGACCATTCCGGAACAATCATCGCGACACTGGCCATATCGATCGAGATTGGGCCGCCTTATCCGATGGGAAGATGATTCATGCATACTTGCCGTGTCCAGGGGTGACATGTGTTTGAAAAGTTGCTGCGTGCAAGTCCACGACGTGGGGGAAACCCTCTGTTGATGGAAACGATCCATCATCGTCATTCTGCGGTGAAGCATTTGGCCATTCCGCAGCAGCGATTGGATGTATCTCCGCAGTAAGAGCTGCCGCAATTCGAATCGCATGTTTTCCGCGCTTTGTCCACTCACAGCAGTTTCGCCGTTCGTTTTCGAAGGGCCAGCGTGCTAAGTTCGCTTGTTGCTTGTCTTTGGGCCACCCTTTTCGGCGCGGGTGGGTGCTCTGCTCTCTGCCCCCCCTCTCGAGATTGGCCACGCATGGGCCGCGGCGGCTCCTAGCTGTGGTGATGGAACCAACACATCGGCTGAGACATCCTCACATTACGCTCTGCAAGCACCGAAGTCTAAGCCACCGCATTGACACACCGCGCGAGACATTCCCGCACTCTGGCCGCGAACGGGGCCGTGCAAACACCCTTGGCGGCTCTCCCTTTCATGGGGTGCTGACGACAACATATCGGTTAAGATATCCCCACGATTTGCAAGTCTGAGTGCGAATTCGTCTCATGTCCACGTGCGATTGAGGCTGATTGTAAATGAGTGTGAATGTGAGTGTGAGTGAGTGTGGCTGTGAGTGTGAGTGTGAGTGTGAGTGGGTCTGTTATTGGGCGAGTCTGAGTGCGAGTGAACCTAGGTGTGAGTACGTCTGTGCACGAGTGAGTCTGAGTGCGATTGAGTTTGACTACGAGTGAGTATGACTATGATTGAGTCGGACTGGGTCTGAGTGAGGAAGAAGATGATGCTAGGGAGCCTGAGTGCGACTGGGAAATCAGGGAGAGGAGGATGTGAATGAGTTTGGTGCGAGTAGGTCTGATTATGGAAGAGTGCGAAGGTGAGGACAACAAGGAGGAGGATGAGGAGGAGGTGGAAGAGGTAGGAAACAGAAAAGTCATAAGGAGTGAAAGGAATCGACGCCGTCCAAGTACTAGCGTAATACCAACAACCAATGTTAGGATATGGGGCACCATCCTGAGTCGTTGTTGACTGTCCCAGGGACTGATGGGGACCCCCAGATGTAGAAACTGACATTGAAGCCAGGAGTGGTACCCAGGCAGCCGCGCTGACCTGCGCTGCTCCGCCGACCTGCCATGACCTGCGCGCGCAACTTCCTGGATCAGCGCGGTCGGATTCAACTTGGTGATGTTGCGCGCGGAGGTCAGCGCAGGTCACTCCATGTCTCCACGGCGGAGGTCAGTGCAGGTCAGCGCAATCAGCGTAGTGTCGCGTTTTTTTTCACGACGCGAGGGGGCCTGGGTTCATCTTGTTGATGAAAGCTCCTTTGCCTTGCCGCGCGCTGGGCTGCCGCGCAGCAGCGACAGCTCGTCTGCGATGTCCTCCATGCCAGCGGCCAGGTCCTGCGGCGAGCTGGCTGGTGCACAGGCCGCCGCGCAGCGCTACGGCGGCCACCCTTCGCACAGGCCTGGGGCCACACGAACGTGTTTTGAACCTAAGTCGAGCTTGTTCTTAGCAGAAGCGGTCCCACTCGAACCTTGCGGGGCGGTGGCGTGCTAGCGCTTTGCGGATCTTGTGGCGAACCAGGGTCCTAATGTTCCTCCTGCTCGTCGTCCTCCTCCGCCTTTTTCCTGCCCGTCCTCCTCCTCTCAGTGAGCAACCCATCCCCACGCGCTTGGGAGCCGAGCAGCCGACGCAGCCGAATGCTGCCGCGGGGCGCGGCGCTTGCGGCCCAGCGCCCCAAGCCCGCTGCCGACCGTTGCCCCGCCCTGCCCTCACGCCGTTGCGGCGCTCGTCTTCGCCACCGTCGTCGGCTTGCGGGCGTCGGCGTCGTGTTCGTCGTGGTCGTAGTCGTGGTCGTCGTCGTGATCGTCGTCGTCGTCGTTGTTTCTCTGTTCCTTATTATTGTCTTCTTTCTCCCTCTCTCGTCCTCACGCCTGCTTCTTCTCCTGCTGCCTCCCGACTCTCTCCTTTTGGCTAGTACGGCTGAGAAGTTCCAGGCGTTTCTCGGAGGAGCTGGCTGGACGCCCGAGCCGTGGCACCCCGACCTTCGACGACTTGAACTCGCTGCCGTCGCCTTTTGCCCCGCCTTCCCGCAGATGCGGGCTGGCTGCTGAGCGCTCGCGCGGCCCCCGCGGAGTTATCCGCGAACGGTACGGCCGTTTGCAACGGCTGGTACCGAGAGGGCCTGGCACGGACTTTCGGAGAGGCTCGGCCAGGCGTCGAGACGGGCCACGCTCTGGCTTCGTGGTGTTCGTTCTGAAGCACGTCACGTCGACTCCCAGTCGGTCAGATGTCGCTGAGGCGGTTGAGCGAGAGTCTCCCCTCGGGGCGCTGCCTCTGGCAAAACGCCGTGGCAGATGCCCCCCCCCACCGAGGCGGCCGTTGCTCCCGCGAGGGCCCCTGCTGAGGACCCAGCGCGAGTGAACCGAGTGATTGGGCGCTGCAGTACGCTGGGGGGCCTCCGGGTCGACCCTTGACGCGGTGGAGGCTGCCAGGAGGTGACCAAGGGCTTGGCAGGCCGCCGTGTTCGCCCCTAACGCACGCGACCGCCCGCGGCGGCACGAGCTGCGGCGGGCAGCCAGCGCGCTGCCTGCGACGGTGGTGCGCTGGGATCGGCATGGCGGTCGTCCGCGCGCTCGCCGACACGGTCGACATTGCGAGAAGGGAGCACGTGGAGCACTGAAGCAGTAGAGTCACAAGCAGGAGCAGAGTTGAACTTCCCTTGTCGCAAGCTGCGGGTGCCAGCGCCGTCGCACGTCCGACCTGCCTGACGTGGCGTTGCACGCCCGGCAGGCGGCCTTCTCGCACCCCTGCGGGCGGTCAAATGCTCCCGAGAGATCCGATGCATTGTTGTTATCAGTACGGGATCCCCAGAAGTGCCGACCCAGCGTTGCACCCTGGGTCGTTTTCTGAAGGTACTGGGGCGCGGCGAGAACCCCGAGAATGTTTAAACGACGAAACAAATGATCCAAATTCAGTTTTCGAATGCGTTAGAGGTCTGGGTTCCCGGGAGCGCGCGCGCCGGGCGGCTCGCCGACGGTCGATGGACAGGGAGCATTTTGCGGGCCGTTGGCGCGCGGGGCTGGGGTCAGTCAGTATCGATTAAGCCACATTGGCAGTGGGATCTCAGCCCCACCATCTCACCTCAGTTGTTGAGGATACGCCCCTCGAAATCCGAAGGAAACAGCCTCTGGACTCTATACCCATCTAGGGGGGTAACTCTGCCAGTGGGGCCCAGCCCGCGCCAGTGGGGACAGGGGTCCGTGAAAGCATGCTCTGTGTGGGCTGCCGAGCCCCTCCGCGCGGCGTGCGCGGCCCGCGCTCGTCCTCGGCACGCCGACTGGGCGCCCGCCGAGCGGGCGCTCTCTGCGGGTGTCCCGTTCGCCCCTGACCTCCAACGTAATGGAACACTGAATACGGAGGTGTTTCGTGGTTTTCGACCTCTGGGAGCCTTCGCCAGGCTCTTGGGACCGTCTGACAACGGTTGGGGATGCAAAGCTGGCCCTGGGGAAGAGGCCGTGACTTCTCTGCGGCAGACATCGTACGTCTGCGAGTTCATCTTCCTTCTCCTTCTCCTTCTCCTCCTCCTCCTCCTCCTTAACCTTCTCCTTTGCGGGAGGGGGGGAAGAGACGTACTGGTTGCTGGGATCCTCACCATTGACGGTGTCTAGGACGAGGGGGCGGGGTAGTGGTCGCCGGTTTCGTGCGAAACGAAAGCCGTGTCCATAGAGAACGTGTCTCTCTGCGCTCGTGTCGCCTGTCATTGCCAGGCAAGGGTCTGGGCAGGCAGCTCTGGTGGTCAGAACAAGCCCCAGGTCAGGTACGCGAGTCATTTTTCCAGAGACCCGCTCTAGGAGTTCTTTGGTGGCCTTGCAGTTCGCCTTCTGCTCGTCCATGTACTGATGAGCCATTTCGGACAACATGTCGAAAGTGGCTCGGCCTTGTATGCGCGGGCGGAGCCGGCTCCAAGCCGCCGCCCGAAGAGGATCCAGCCGAATCCTATGGTGACGCAAGCTGGCCGGCTCCGATCCGGCTCCGTTTGCCGTTGTCGTCGTACTGCTGGTACCAATCCGGCCGCCGGTACCAATCCAGCCGTTAGTACGGTTGAAGCCTCCAATTGTTGATTCTTGCTCCCCATCGGAGTTCGAAATGGGCACTCGCCGCCCCAATGCCCCGGACGGAAGCATATGCGGCAAGTCTCACGGTATAGCGCGTTTGACTGCCAAGCCGTGGGTTTGTTGGATGAACAGGTGTCCGCAGAGTGTTGCAATTTACAGGTCTTCCCCAAACGGCAGCATCCACAGGCGAGACGAGCACGGAATACATCCGTCGTTGGTGTCGTCTTTTCCCTTACTTTTGGTGGTCTCTCTAGCTTTACAGTTGCGACTGCCTCGCCAGCGAGGACGCCGCTGGGTGGGGCAGGCCGTGCAGGTGCAACGCCAGCACAGCACCCAGCTTTAGCCTCTGCCATTTTGAGGATGGTGCCAGGGTCGTCGGGGGAATTCGTCCCCAACTTGCAGTATATTCAACTTGCTCAAGAGCTGTCGCAAATAACGCAGTACGGTGTGTTTGGACGGCCCGGAGTCAGGGGCGCGGAGGCTAGAAAACTCCGCTTGCCACACCTTGAGCGCATGTTGAAGCTGGCTCTGATCTGCGACCTGCAGAGGTGGCGCAAATTTGTCGTGCAACGTTGTGGTTCGTGCTGTGGCTGACGCCATGATGGCATCGTGAAGGGATGCTAACATGGACTAGCCGTCCGTGCAATCAACTTCTGTCCGTGCAAGCGCGCACAGTTCGAACGCTAGGCTTCTGTTGGGCATCATAAGTCGGGGCTCGCTATGCACCCAAAATGTGTCGACAGGAGGGCCATTGAGGGACTTGAGGATTGCCTCCGCGAGCCCTGGCGTCTGCAGCCCGAGCCAACCAGCCAGCGACCACCCCGACCATGGAAGGCAGCCGCGGCGCCTGCAGCAGACCTGGGAGTGCACCCGAGTGACCGCACCCTGCCCCAGAAGCTCCTTTCCGAAAAACAGCCCCTTTGGAAAGAGTGCGTCAGTGGGATGAGGAGGGAAGAGGAGGAGGAGGAGGGGGAGCAGGATCAGGGGAATGATGATGATGATGATGATGATGATGATGATGATGATGATGATGATGATGATGATGATGATGATGATGATGATGATGATGGTGATGGTGATGATGATGATGATGATGATGATGATGATGATGATGATGATGATGATGATGGTGCTCAGGGACCACCCCCTGAGCACCCCCTCTGGCGTCGAGATAGTGCCACGCCTGCCGTGACCTGCGCCATGGCCCGCATAGACGCCACGCTCAGGGACCACCCCCTGCGCACCGCCTCTGGTGTCGAGAAAGTGCCACGCCTGCCGTGCCCTGCGCCATGGCCCGCATAGACGCCGCGCTCATGGACCACCCCCTGCGCACCGCCTCTGGTGTCGAGAAAGTGCCACGCTTGCCGTTCCCTGCGCCATGGCCCACATAGCCGCCACGCTCAGGGACCACCATGCGCACCCCCTCTGTCGAGAAAGTGCCACGCCTGCCGTGATCTGCGCCATGGTCCGCACAAACGCCGCGCTCAGGGACCACCCGTTGCGCGTCCCCTCGGGTGTCGAGAAAGTGCCACGCCTGCCGCGCCCTGCGCCATAGCCCGCATAGACGCCACGCTCAGGGACCACCCCCTGCGCACCGCCTCTGGTGTCGAGAACATGCTACGCCTGCTATCCCTGGACGACCGTGCGCGTACGTTTTGGGTGTATGCTGCAGCACGCCTGCCACGCCTTGCGAATAGTGCGCGTGTGTGTTGTGTGGTTTGCGTATCATGTATGTAATGCGTGTGCGGTTGTATGTGGGCGTGTGTCTCTCGTGTGGATGCCCAGCATGTGGTGCACACGTCTTTGGCGTATCGTATGATGCAGTGAACACGCCAGGTGTGCACTATCATTGTATGGTGTGCGTGTCTGCGAGTGTGTGCATGCGTGCGGCAGTATGTAGACGCTTGTCTCACCTACGTGCCGTGCATGCGTTGCGCGTGGGTGAGGGGAGGAAGGGAGAGGAGGAGGGGAGGAGGGAGGTGAGGTGAGCTTCGCGGGTGGGACGCGGGAAGGCAGAAAACCAGAACCCCACGCACTATGTGGGGAAGAAAGCCAGATCCCCGCGAAACATGTGGGCAGCTGCGCAAGCTGCAGGATAACAGGGTGGGAGGAAACAACACGTAATGGGTGCCAGGCTGGATGTGGACGTGTGCCTCATGTGGGTGCCCAGTATGTTGTGCATACGTTTTGGGTGTCTGATGCAGTGAACACGCCAGGCGTGCACTGGCGTTGTATGGTGTGTGTATGCGAGTGTGTGCATGCGAGGGGCTGTATGTACACGCGTGTCTCATGTACATGCCGTGCACATGTAGCGCGTGGGCGAGGGAGGAAGGAAGGAGGAGGAGGGGAGATGACTGAGACGCGGGTGCGACGCGGCAAGGAAGGAAACCATAACCCCACGAAACATGTGGGGAAAAATCAACACTTTAGGAAATCACGAACCTAGCCATATAGGCCTCATTTTCCTGCAGCCTCTATCAGCGCGGACCCATCTGTGAGGGTCCTGGGGCCCGAAGCCGGGCGAAAACGCCGTGGTTGCATCGCCTGGATCTCAGGGCCGTTTTGTCCCCCCAGAGGCTGAATTGCCTTTTCTTCTTCTCGGCCTCCTTTTTGCGGGTGCCCAAGCACGCGGCCGCCCTGCGGGCGGCGCCGCGGGAGCGGCTGCTGCTGGAGACGGACAGCCCGGACCAGCTGTCCCCAGGGCTTTGCGGCGTGTGCGGGGTCGACGCCCCCCCGCCGCCAGAGCGGGAGCCCGCGAGCGGCGTGCGGCGCGACAGCGGCGGGGAGCCGTTGAACGAGCCCGCGCACCTGCCGCTGATCGCCGCGGGGGCCGGCGGGGTCGCCGGCAGCTTCATCGGCGCAAAGAGGATGTTTTCTCTCGTTGCCCAATGGGAGGGCGGCGAGTGGACAGAGACGGAGGCGGGGGAGGGAGAGGTCTGCCGGTTTTGCAGCATGGCCCGCCCATCAGCGATACGGTTGTTCAGCCAGAAGCCAGACGTCCACAGTGAACTGTGAGCAAAGGCCCTGAGCAAGACCAGCTGTACAGTTTGTAGCACCAGCCAGCAATTTACCCACCAGCAGACGCCACCGCCACATTTGATGCCTTAGTCGTCCTTGGCGCCAGAATCATGACTCGCAGGTTTCTACGGCACAGCCCTACGAGGCTCAGTCACGAGCGACGACGGGTCAGCATCAATCGTGGACCCGATTGCAGGCGAACTGCTGATCACATACCACTGAACGCAACCAGCAGAAGCAGGGCATGAAGACCCAGTGCCTCAGCAACAAGAGTGCGTCTCAGCAGTGCGAACGCACAAACATGAATCGGGCACCAGGATATTGGTGGCAGCCGCAGCAGGAAGAGCCAGCTCCACTGCAAAACAATGGTGGACAGCAGCGCGCAGATTGACTCGATGGCAGACGCACTGCCACCGACCGATCATCAGACTGACGGTGGGCATACGCTGGCTTATCCACCTCACCATTCATTGCCCCTCGTGTGGAGATCACTACTGGACAGCAGGGCAACCCACAGCCGCAAGAGTATACAATACGCACCGGAAACAGTGAGTTTCACAGTGTGCTCCACGGCACACTAACGAGAAACCAGAGCACCAGCAGAGTCGACTACAGCCAGGCACCGCCGAGCGCGACATTTCTAACATTACTCTAATGGCCTTCGGCTCATCCCGCCAGTGTGCCTGAGTTGTGGGTCAGACTTCTCAGGGGTGCTTCTTGGGTGTCTTCGCCGCAGGGCTCTCGGGGGCCTCGAGGGACAGTGTAGCGGCCTCTTGGAAGCCTCTTTGGAGCTTCTTGGGGGCCTCTTTGGGAACCTCTTGGGGACCTCTTGGGGACCTCTTGGGGCCTCTCGGGGGCCTCTTGGGGCCTCCTGGGGGCCTGCTCGGGGCTTCTTGGGGCCGAGGTCTCGAACTGTCCGTTCGGGTCCCCCGTCTGGGCCCTCTCTTGTAGCCATTTTGGGGGCCTCTTGGACCGTCTTGCAGCGTCGGAAAGCCGAACGGGCGAGAACGCCCAAATCCTGGAAAACCTGAGAAGGATGAATGATTTCAGCATCTCGGGGCCTTGTGGGGTTGCTCTTCTTCGAAGCCTCTTGGGGCGCCTTGGGCGCTTTTTCGGCCAGCTGGAGGCGTCTTGGACCGATTCTCCGGCGATTCGGGGCCCTCTTGGGCCAGCGTGAGGGCCTCTTGGGGCCCTCGTGGTCCGTCGTGCGGCCTTCTTCGGCCCGAACAAGTCATGTGGGGAGACGCGCTGGGCCCTGGGAGGCACGCTACAGGCCCTGGTGGATTTAAGAATTTGGGGTCCGTGTCCCCGAAAGAGCCCTCAGAACGTAGGCTCCAGGGGATAAGGCAAATTGCCTGGGGACACTCCAACTCGTGTGCCTCAAGGGCCCGGTGGCGGACTCGCAACATGCAGCTCCGTCGGCACCCATCCAATGAGCCACCAAACGCCGTAACACCAAGCCATCAGCTCGCGCACGAGCCAAACCGTCATTGCACCAAGGCGCCTCTGGATAGATCTCCCAGCAGATGGCAGACATTTTTCACGGCCTCCGCAACAACTCTCATCACCAGAGCGAGCGACCAACAATAAATTTGATACGCCACAAGTGAAATCTGCAGTTCCAAAGGCATGAAGCGTGTTGCAGAGAATGTTGCCACAAGCGCCAACGTCCGCAGAGACACATATCTATCTACAGCCAACGCATAGAGCGCAGCAGCAGCTAGAACAGCAGACCCACCAACTGGAGACCGCCACGGCAGCAGCGCAGGATTGTAGCAACCACCCAACTATGTTATGCGTTTTTCTTACAGCATGTAGATGGTTACAAACAATAGTGAGGCGCCCCTCGTGTCCTAAGGAGCAAGAAATCATGATGCTGATTCATTCCAAGATGGCCAGGCTTGCTTGTTGCACAGCGCGGCCAGAGACGAATGGGCGAGCACGAATTGCCGATGGCCGCTACAAACCCTAGAATTCCCAGAACGAAACCTGAGGCAATCGCACCATCACATCATTATCGTCCTACTACGCGCGTGTGTCTTGTCTCATTGCTTCGATTCCCGCTCGGTGCATATTGCATCCCGTACGGACGTGGCTCGATGCACAGGTCACGTTGCGCGCTGGTAGGCGTTGAACTCGTTCGGTGACCACTTGGGCATTCCAGAGGAAGCCAAACCAATCGACCAAACAAAGCTCCAGATGCCTGGGCCCAGGGTGGCTTTTCGCCCGTAGCCGCTCTGGCTCCCGAGCCGGCCCGGGGCAGTTGCAGAAGCAGACGCTCGAAGCGGTCCAGCTTTGGAGACCAGTGAGAGGCTGAGGTGGCCCAGCATTGGCTCAGGCCAGCCGAGGGGGGGAGAAAAGGGACCGCCTCATCGCCACGCCTGGACGCGGCTGGAAAAACTACGCAGTTTCGAGCCCGGGAGAGGTTTTGGGACCGATGTTGAGCGAATTTGCCTATCTGCCCCTCGGGACCGATATTCTTCGGGCCCATCAAATTCAGACCCCCCGATCGCCTCCGACCTGGCGCCGCCTCTGCGAACGCTCAAGCGGTCCAGCTGACGCTCCTGGAGTGGCGCCGCGAGCTGCGCGCGGAGCCTTTTTGCGCAGCGCGCCCCGTCATTGGAGGGGCGTTTGTCAGGGCCCCCTGAACGGGGACTTCTTGATGGACCAAGTCACGGGCGTGCCCGAGAAAGTTGCAGCCGTCGGTCGAAGCGTTCTCCATTCTTCGCCCTCGCCGAGAGGAATCCTCAAGGTTTTTTAAGCAATGTCCCGTTTGTTCAGGGCGCCCCGACTGTTTCCCCGAGGGTCTTCTCATGGAGGTGATAGACGCCAGCGGCGACTGTGGAGAAGCCTTGGCGTCGGCCTTGCGGATGCTCGGAGCGGTCCAGCTGAGGCTCCCGAATTGGCGCCAGGAGGTGCACGCGGAGTCGTTCCGCGTCGCGCGCCCCGCCTTGGAGGATGCGGCGGCCGGCACGGGTCCGCACCGGCTGGCGCCGGGGGCTGACTCTGCGGATGCCACAGGCACCGGTCGCACGGAAACGGATCGAGGAAGAACAGGCCGATCCAAGAAATCAGAGCAAACCTCCGAAAGATCAATTACATATGTTTCTACACGGTTGTTCTTATTCGAGCGGGGGCGCAGTCATCGACTTCACGTCGGAGTGACCCTTCGCTGGAGTGACCTCTTGAGCGGGCCCACGGGGGTCCCCCCAGCACTGGCCCGCGCGCCTGGATTTGGTGGTCCCCACGACCCCCTGAAGTCGCGCACCACGGGTCACTCTTGCTTACGATCATTCGGACGTGTAGCCGGAGTCAGCGGGATGTGACAGGCAGCGCATGCCACCTTCCTTGGGCCTGACCGATTTACCTCCCAAGGCCTGCGGAGCAGGCAGGTTCAAGCCAAGCCTGTCGAGCGATATCTCACGCCTATTCCTTCCTGTTCGAGACCAGGGGTGTGTGGGGGGCACCGATGTGGCGCTTTGGGGGGCAGCTTTGGGGCACGTTGGCGACTCGAGGTTGACCCCCCTCCCGAGGTTCGCTTCGGTCTCGCTCCGTTCGCGTCCGCCCCGAGGCACACACCCAGCTGGCGCGCTGTCGCGCTACAACGCGAGCCGAGCAGGGCTCATCTTTTCCAACGGCGAAGTGTTCGACGTCGACACCCCTGGTGCTGTTGACTGGGTAGCGTGTTCGGCGGCGCGCACAAGGGGGTGGCGCGGGGGGGGGTCCTTCCAATAAGCCTTCCATGAGGGCTTCCGAGATGCCCTTTGCCTGCTCAGAAGATCCTCCGCCCTCTCGGAAGGGTGTCCCCCTCGCGAGTCTCTTTTTATGCGCGCCGCCAACATACGGAAGGTTTGTGTCGTGTCGACGTGGCGGAAGCCCCGCCGCGGGCGTTCAAGGTTGAGCGCCGCCAGGGGCCCAGAATCGGCCACTATGAAACGATCTGGTGATCGAAAAGCCTCCGATCGTTCAGGATTGCACGATCCACGCGGTGTCTGAAACCAACGCCCAGGGTCGAGGCGACACAGACATGCTGTATACAGATCCACGGCCTCGCGATCTAGACTCTTTGGCCAGGCCCCATGGATACAGGGAGGCTCTGCGCGGGATGCCCCACGCGGAACGTGAGCGACAGAAGAGAACATGGTCGATTGAGCCGGCATTCGCGCGTAAGCTTCCCGCGCAAGGCCGCGGGTAGGCGCCCTCTTCTCCACCTGGTGTGCCACGTTGGCGGCCCGCGAAAGCCGCGGAGAAATGTCACGATGTCTTCTCTCGTGTGTCTCACGTGTCCATGGGGTCGCGCCTCGAGATCCAGGATCGCGAAGCCAGGGGCACGGGTCGTATGCTTCTCGCCCGCGAGGTGTGCCGGCGGGCGGCTTCTCGCGCCAGATGGAGGCCTTCTTCGAGGCCCAGTGCTCGCTGGCGGAGCAGGTGCTGCGCGGGCTGGAGGCGTCGCTTGGCGTCCAGCGAGGCCCACCTTCAGCCTCATCGTCGTCCACCACATCCTCTACCACCTCCACCTCCACAGTCCTCCGCATCCTCCTACCGCTCCTCGTTTCTCCTCCCTCATCCTCTTGGATCCTTCCCCTCTCCCTTCCTCCCCCTCCTCCCCCCAAACAGGAGTTCTCTAAGTATTTGGCTTGGGCTTGCAGGCCGGCCGTCGAGTTGGAGCTGGGTTCGTCTGAGCCTGCCGGTTGTCGTGTCAAGCCGCCGCCGCCCGAGCCCAGATTAGGTGACCTGATCTCTATCGCGGAACGCCCCGCCCACGAGGTCTGGCACAACCCTTGCCGAGGTGAGTGCAGGTACAGGAACTGTGGGAGCTCGGCCAGTACGCCCGTGGGGGTGCCGTTCCTCGCTTCCCGGAAGGCGCGCTCTCAGCCCACGGAACAGCAACGCTGGCAGGTTTCTCTTGTGTGCCCACTAAAATGGCGTTGGGGGCGGCCGCGAGGCTGCTTGAGGGTCGGTCCTGCTGGCTCTGAGGCAGCCTTGTTGGGGCCCTTCGGAGATTCCCGAGACCATCAGCGCGCCGCAGACCCCTCGCACGATTGCGGCGCGGGGGGCCGCCTCGGTAGCGGCAGAGTGTCCTGGGCCTTGAATGCGTTTAGTCAGGGGGGCGGGGCGTTCGGGCGACTTGAACTCATTTTCGACGTGCGTCTTTGTCTCTTTACCACCCCTCCTCCCCACCTCCCCCCGTTTTCCCCCCCCCCTCTCTTCCCCCTCTCTTCCTCCCCCTTCCCCCCGTCGTCCATCCTGCCTCCCCTCCCAGCGTCCCTGCTGTCCCTCCTCCCACCGCCCTCTCATCCGCCTCTTGCCTTCCGCCCTCTGCCTTCTTTACCCCCGCTCGTCCGCGCGCGCGTTTCGGGCCATGGCGCGCGCCCCTCCATCTGCCCGGCCCCCCTCTTCCTGGCCCTCCTTCTCCTGCTCTGCCCCCTCCTCGCCCGACGTCGACTCCGCGCCTCTCCCAGAGCGCGCTCCGACTGGGATCTCGGGCTGGCACGGCCTCGGCGACCAGGGCGCCGGGGGGTCAGAGAGCATTTGAATGCGGATGAGGGTGGCCAGAGTCAGCGCATGATGCACCAATCGACGAAAATGCATAAACAATCATTAGCGGCGTGTCGCGCGGATTTCTAGGATCGGCGCTGGTTCCCCCCGGCGGCGCCTCCGGCGGCGTCCTTGACGCGTTCCGCTCGCCAGGGGTGGGGGGGGGCGGTGCCGATCCAAGACGTCCACGCGGACCTCCGAACGTTCATGTGCATGCCGTCATCGTGTTTTTTCGAGCGACGTCGCAGTGCATTTTTGCAGGACAACAGTGCGCGACGGGATGTATAATGTCCGGCGTTTGCAGCAAAGGGCTTCGTATCGTTATCGTTTTAGACAAGGATTTATTATGGTTATTATACATGTTGTTTCCTACTGTTGTTCTAAATGTTGTTCATTCGGGACCAGATGGGTCGGCGCTTTCGGTGTTGCTAGTCGCAGTGCAGGAACAACTATGCTGCAGTACGCCCTTCCCGTCCCAAGCCCCTTTCCCACTAGTCCAACAAACATCCCTTCTCGGTGCGGGTCGTGCCCCCCCTGAAAGACGGGCGCCCCGTTGCCATGCCATTCGAACGACGGTCCCGTGTCCGTCTTCACCGTTTCGGGCCACGAGGTCTGTACATGTCCTCTTCCCCTGGCCAGGCCCATCCTGGGCCCAAGGTCGGCATATGTACCCCCTTGGTTTGGCCAGCGGGAAGTGCACGCAGTTGCTGGGCCTCGGGAGGGTTTGCCCAGCGGCGGTGAGTATCGAAGACGCCTACGGCGAATCACCGCCGCCCCCTGCCTTTGTGGAAGCGCCTATGTGGCCGAACGTTGAGGCCAGACCTGCCAAGCCATCGGACCATGTGTTCCCCGAATCGGTTTGGAAAGCCTTCGGGGAACACGTGGGCGTCTTGATGGTCATCGTCGCCGTCTTGGAGGCCTCTTGGGCGATCTTTCGGCGATCTTTGGGGGCTCTTGGGCCGTCTCGGGCCGTCGGAAGGCCGAAAAAAGGGAAATGCCCAAATCCATCAAAAACCTTGGAAAAAAAAAGTGATTTTGGCATCTTTTGGCCTTCCTGGAGGCCCTCTTGGGGGCCTCTTGGGCCCTTCTGGGCCAGCTTCGAGCCAACTTCGGCCATCTTGGTGGGTTCCTGGCACGTCTGACGCCGTCGGGAGCCGTTTTGGGGGCCTTTCTGGGCCAACGGGGTACCCTCTTGGGGCGCTCCAGGGCCGTCTTGGAGGCCATCTTGGGCGTCTGGGAGGCCATCTTGGGCGTGTTGGAGGCCTCTTGGGCCCTCTTGGGGCCCTCTAGGGGCCATCTTGGAGGCCACTTGGGCCATCATGGGGCTCTCTTGGGGGCCTCTTGGGCGATCTTGAGGGCTTCTTGGGCCGTCTCGAGCCGTCGGAGAGCCGAAAAGGCGCAAATGCCAGAATCCTTCAAAAACCAAGGAAAAATCACTGATTTTGGCCTCTTCGGACTCTCCTGGAGGACCTCTTGGAGGCCTCTTGGGCCGTCTGGGAGGCCTCTGGGGGGCCTCTTGGGCCGTCTTGGGCCGTCTTGGACTCTCTTGGGCCGTTTTGGAGGCCGTCTTGGACCATCTCGGGCGGACTTGGAGGCCATCTTGGGCCATCTTCGCGATTTTTTGAGGATGTCCCGAGCGAAACGGCCGTTTTTGGAGGATGAGCACGTTTGGGGATTTTCCGGGTGGCCGGCGGGTTCTGCCGGAGCCCACTGGGGAGTTCTTTTGGAAAAAGAACCAAAACCAAAACCTAACAGCTCATCCAGCACGCCGTGCACCCCTGCAAGCAGGGGGCGGCGGATCCAGCTGCCTGCGGCAAATCCCGCCACCGTGCCAGCCAAGCTGTCTGTATTGGAAAAAAAACACGGGAATGCGTCACGTGCGACATCTCGCGTCCCCATGCTTGAGTAAACCGTGATGAGGATGTTGAGAATTGAGAGGATGGTAGGGGTGATGGCGATGATGACGATGAGTATGATTGTTGTTGTGGTGATGCTCATTGTGATTGACCTGAGTTTGACATCCCCCCCTGGCCCACTTCTGACCCACAGCGTCGTCGCAGCTGTTGGGGGCTGGCTCAAGTGAAAAAAGTATCGTCCCGCCCGCCCGGCTCGCGCGCCCTCCCGGGCGCCCTCCCCCGGCCGGCCGGCCCTTCTCCGATTTGGCTGCTAGCTCGAAGCTTAACGGGCACCCTACCACATTCATTTCGCCATGCCATGGAGGGAGACATCATTTTCGCTGAAGGTAAACCTGAGTAAGAGACTGATGCAGGAAGAACATGAGGATGAATGGTTACACTGTGAACATGAGCAGATTTTGCCTATCAACACGGTCAAATATTAGTCCCTATCAGCAAAGAGTGGGCAACATATGGGCTATCAACCGAAAGTTTTGTCTTCGACCAAAGTGGTTCTACCAGATTGGGAGATTATGTTCCTCCCATGTGCGCCCCGAAGAGAAGCCATGAGACGAGCGCGGGCGTTCCTGAACATGGTTCCAGGGACGACGTCGGGCAATCAAGCCAACATCCCTCCACCAACATACCCTGGAACTTCTTGTGCGCTGATGGGCCTCGTCCTGGCACTCCGAGGATCAAGGGCGCCACTCGACGCAACCGAGGCGGAGATTATGAAGTGGACCTTCTGCCGCTCGACGATCAAGCGGACGTTTCCGATCACCTCTTGGGTGACGACCACGACGTGGAGACCATATCATCAGAGGAAAATTGCGCACGTAGATCAACGTCCAAGCCGATTGGTTTCCATGATGATCAGGAGCCGTACGATAAGGGGCGGGAGGTCTATGGCCGAACGTCTCCTGCCCCGCTGGGTGACTTAAAACAACCCCACGTGCAGGCGCCGTCCATGCGCGGCGAGGATACCGCGATCCCATCATATGACTCTCTGGAACGGCACTTGTAGGATATCATAGATGAGGAGTTCGTGGGCGGCCCCGTGCGGATGAGGAGCAAACAGATACGTGAGTCTATGAGCCTTTCGACTACCTCGCCTCGTGGGAAGCGAAGTAGGTCTGGCGATATCCCGGGGCGCCACCCAATGTCCGTTCCGGGGGGACCTAAGGCGGATTTCGATGCTTGAATCGCTTGATTTGCGCACCCGCCCCCCCCGCAAGAGAAGCGCCGAGAGGCGGGCCCAGGGCCCCACGACCGCGATCCGAGGTATCTGAATTGTCTAACTTATCCGGAAGATCGAGTACCTTCAGCATGCGGATCAATGCCAAGTGTGCCAAGTATGGACCAAAGTGCGCTGTGGTGCCAGAGTCGCGGTGCCCCGGCCTATTGGGTCAGTGTAAGAAGCCCGTCTGTTTCGGGTGCTCCGGTATCTATTGCCTCTGCGACCTGGACATCCCGTGCCCGACGCGCGCGGCCCCCGGTTCGCATAACTGCGCCGGGCGACGCGAAAATTGGGGGCGCGAAGCTGAAGAGAGGAAGAGGTTTGAGATCACGGGGGCCAAGGGGGAGAGGTCTGGCCGGAATGCGCGAGCCGCTGAGGCGATCGGAACTTTAGCAGCGAGAGGCTGCCGCCCTCCGAGGCAATGGCGCATGCCGTGCGCCCCCTGGAAGAGCGCCAACATGCGGCGGCGGCCCATCGGGCTTTTGCCGCGACAGAGGAGATGAGGGGGCTCGTCGATAGGCTCGAGCACGCCGTCGCCTCCGAGCGCCGAGCACAGATTCAGGAGAAACACTTCGCAGAAGGTGCAAGGCGCGCCGTCCGGGGGGCCAGTGGAGCTCAGCGGGCGACGGCGACGCAGGCCGCCAAGGAGTTTAACCAGCAGAGGAAGGGAATGCGCAACCAGCAGCAGAGGCTGCCGCTGCCATGCAGCAGGCCGAGACGAAGCGATTCGTTGCGGATGAGAGTTGCGCTCGATTCGAGGCCGATATGCTACGCGCTCGCGAGGAAACGCGGCGATTCAAGGCGATTCCTGGGGAGAGCCACGGCGCAGACTTGCGCGGCGGAGATGGGAGCTGCCCCGTCGGCGATGTTACGGGAGGCGGAGCGACGCAGTTCGTGCCGCAAGTTTGACCAACACCAGATAGAGCGGCATCCGAAAGGAGCGTCTTCGGCAACAAGTCCGGGCACTAGGTCTACAACCCAGGCGAATGCAGCGGCGGCGTCTACTGCGCAGTCGCCAACGCCGACCGCGGTTGGGCGACGGGCCGCGCGCGGGAACTCAGGTCAGATTCCCCGTGCGGGAGCTCTGCGGTGTTCTCTGCGTTCCAAAGTAGCGGATCACGACTGCCCGCTCTGCAGCGAAGGAGAATGCGACCACCATTTTGTACAGGGTGGCTAGATGCGCGCACGGCGCCGCAGGAGGGGCTCGGCAGCAAAGACGAACGAAGGCGAAAGGCTCCAGGAGAAAGAAGGCGAGGCAATCGCGAAACTTCAGGAGCACAGCGCCGCTGCGTCTATGCCGAGGGCGCCCGCTCGCGGCCGCTCGCTTCGGCCCATTCACGCCCGGGGCCATGCCTCGGGAAGCGACGGTCGCCGGGCCGAGAGCGTCGAGTCGAGGAGGCTACTCGAATTCGAGGAAGCCGCGAGGGCCGAAAATGATAAACTCAAGGGGGAACTCGAGCAGGCAGGCGACGCAGCGCGAAGAGGAGAATGCCAGGGCGCGGGCCGAACGCAGGGTTGGGATCCATGAGGTGCGCGAGGAAAGGGCTGAGGCGGCTGCAACCGTGGGAATTTCGGAACTGTTGGCAGCTCGCGCCAGCGCGGCTACCTCTCACCCAGGACGCACGCCTCCGGCGCAGGGGGGCTTGCCGAGCATATTCGGGAGGGAAGAGAGGGAGAACAAGTCGACACCCCGTGGACGTGGAAGGCACCAGTGCTTAGACACCCGGTTCCGGGCACTCCCAGCGACGGCGACGATGGCGACGGCGACGACGAGGATGATGGCGACTTCTCCCTCGAAGACGACGGATCTTCAACGCCCGCAGAGACGGGGGAAACACTCCAGATCGCTGGCGTCGGCGCGGCGGAGGGCCGCCTGGAGGCGGCTCGCCGGGCGGCGGCGGCGGCGGCGGCGAGGCCCCCCCGTTTCCGTCGATGGATGTCGCCCCGGCCTCTATCCCACACTGGAACGACGCAGGTAAGACGGAGAAGATCGTCTTCGAAGCGATTCCTGATATTGCCAAGTACCAGCGTTGGAGGCGCAATGTCGTCAGGGCGGCGGCTCTGGCCTCGCCGAGTTGCGAGGAAGCCGCTAGCTGAATGACGACCGCTTTTGACATGAGGAACGTAGGTGCGATGGAGTTGAGAAAGACTCTAGCATTTTCATCCGGCTTGACCTGATGACTGCAATTGGCCCCTTGTCGATGATCAACACGGTTGTCAAGGACCGACAGCCAGCATCACAGTTACGCCATCTTGCGAGCGAAATCGAGCCGTTAGATATCGCCTCGCAGACAGCCAGAGGCACGATGAAGGGTCGTGAGGTATTGCGCATCATTGCCGTGCATGTGTGCACGTACACAGATCAAATGGAAGTTCAGATCCGCGGCGCGGGCAAGGCGGCGGACGTCGACCGGCCCCAACTCTACGACGAACGAAATGGAGGAATGAGACGCTTCTTTTCGCCCCGCCATGCAGGAACATTTCTGCCGCCAAATGCAGAAATGCCATTGCATGCAGTTTGCCCTTGTGCTCCATGACCATTGCAACGATGAGTATGGCACTCGCGCGAAGACCGACGGACGGCTGCGATCGAGGGTCAGCGACTTCGCGCGCTGAGAAAGGGGGCGCATTAACCGAGAGAGGCAGCAGGGGATGTTGAACTCCTGAGGTCTGGGAGGCGACAGAGGCGAGAGAGGATGGGATCGCACCAGCAAGCGCGACCAAAATCTACGCACGAGGGGCGACCGTCTCAAGAAGTCGGTTCCACGCAACAAGGTCTTCAATGGCACATGCCCGCGCGCCCGAGCGCGGCGCCAGTGCCGGCGCCCAGAGGAAAGTGGAGGCCCTGGCGCCCCGGCCCGAGCCGCGTCGGCTCAGTCGGGCAAAGACGGCGGAAAGAGCGGTGGGAAGAAGAAGAAGGACAAAGATAATGGAGGTGGAAAGGTTAAGAACAGCGACCGCAGCAGGAGCCAGGGGCGCCAGTCCGATCGCTTTAGAAAGGTGGCGGCAAGGACAGATCGTTCGCAGAGTCGCGCCTCCAGCGTTACCTCGAAGAAAAATTGCTCCCGCCATGCACCTAGCCGCGAGGATATTGCCTTGTGTCTTCCGAAAAATGTCCTCGCGAGCATCGCCAGGCTTCGCTGGGGGAGAAGTTCCCCCGCGACCTGTGCGAGGCGCGCGTGGGCGCGACTGGCGACCCCCCCCCCCCCGCGCCCCCTACAAGCGCAGCGAGGAACAGACGTCGGCAGCGGCTCAGAACGCGAAGAAGAATGCCGCGCCCGCGCAGGGCAACGACAAGGACAAGGCGAAGGGGAGGGGCAAGATCATGGAGAAGCGACAATGCTGGAGGCACATGGCCGGACAGACTTGCCAGTTTGGCATGGATTGTTGGGGCAGGGAAAACCCCCGCGGACGCCCGTGACCGGAGGGGCCGGCGCGCGGCGACTATGTTGCCGGTGTCGGTCTGGGCGGGGCCGAAGCCGATCGCTGCTGCCTTGCCTTGAGAATGGGGGCGCATATTTTTGCCACTCCCGCGGATTTCCGCGCTGGATCAGGATTCCAAGCGCCGCCACTGGGCAGGGCGCCGGCCCTCGGACGCCGTTCTGGCGGGAGTGGGTAGAATATGGGCGCCCGCGCGAACGGGCGCGACCGCGCCAGCCTGGCCGCGCCAGCAAACGCGCAGCGCGGGGCCAAATATTCTCTGCATGTGAAACTGCCGAGGTGTCTCCAGGCGGACGGAATCGGGTCGCCCCCGAAAAAGGCCGTTGAACTATTGAGGAATGGGAAGTGAGGAGCGCCTTATCAACGCGAATGCCCGAACCAAAGCGCGCCCCGGTCAGTAGGCACTGGAAGGTGCGCATAGATCACAGCGCACCGCATCAAGCCTCTGGAACTCTCCGGCAGATGGTGCCGCATGCGCGGGGGCAACTTTTTGAGCGTCACCCTCAGTCGGCTGCGAAGCGCGCGCGGAAGGTGGAGATCCAGGCGCGGCAGGCATTCGAGGAAGTCGTGGCGATGGAGCAAGAAGTCTGGCACATTTGGGCTGGCCGGGAGCGACAGTCCAATGGCGAGCTGAGCGATGCCAGCAGTGGTCATGACGGCGACCCCCTTGCTGCTGTGTCTGCTAGAAAACAACATGGGGGAAGAGAAGTCGGGCGCCGTTCGCCTTGACGCGGCTTGCGATTCGGATCTGATCTCCGTCAAGTACTTGCACGAAACAGAGACTGTTGACGGGATCTCTCCGCCGGCCGTTCCCATCGCCCTGGATGCCGCGGGCGGTCAGTCGAGAGCCGTCGGCGCCATCAATATCGCCGGCGACAAGCTGAACAAAGGGGAAATGGAAGCGATTGTCATGCAGGGAACTCCGAGCGCGATATCAGTGGGCGAGCTCTGCATGGGCCGCGGTTGCATCCACTGGGCAACGGGCAGAGCGCCGCGCCTACTGCTGCAACGGGGGAGAAGGTTGGAGCTCTCTGTCGAGGGCAAGATTCCCTACCTCACCATGAATGGCAGAGGGGCCTTGGGTCAAGTAGACGAGGCCGCTCCCGCAGGCTCGCCTGGGCTTGAGCGGTGGGCGCGCGTGGAGATCGGCGCGAGTCTTTACTTGGGCGACCCTGGCATGCTGGGTGGCCCTCCGCCCCGGGCAATCAGGCGCCGCGCAACCCCTGAGTTGCGTTCGCGAAAGGTGATTGCCGAAGACTCCTACTCGAATGACAAGCTGGAGATCCAGTCGGACGGCGCCTTAGGACTTCTGGCCACGGACGGCGCATTGGCGCCGCAGTCAGATATTCACCCGCTTCTACGATGAGCCCGACGAAGCAGCAAAGCTAGGGTGGACAAGCACGGATATTGGTTTTGCTAGCGGCAAGATCGAATGGGCGGGCCAGAACGCGGGCGAGGCCATGCCATGTCGCGCGACGGCCACCAGGCGAATAATAAGTCGTCGATGCGGCAGGCGTCCGAGGGGCCGGCGGCCGCGGAGGTCGTCGACGATCCTGGTGACGACCCGACAGAAGATGCAGGACCTGATGGGGCGACGAAGCCTGCGCGTCTTCAACGGGGGGCAGTCTCGCGCCAACGCGCGCTCACTCATATGCCGAATTTCCCGTTCTGCTCTACTTGCCCGCGGGCAAAGACGCTGAGGACGCAGCGACTGCGGGAGAAACACAAGGCTTACAAGCAGATCCGACCGTATCCGGTGCCGAAAAAAATTGGGGGGCCTGCACATGACGCTGCGTGGCCGGCGCGCTGCGCCCCTGGCAGGCCAGAGCGCCCGCGGCAAGTCGGCTGAGCACGCGGTCGATTTCATTGCGAATTTGAGGGCGCCCGCCGAGAGGCTGGAATGCGTCTGCGCGGACGCGGCCCCCCACTTGAAAAGGGCGTGCAAGTCGCTGCAAGTGCATCCCTTGAGCGAGTCAACGACCGCCCAAGGGATGCTGAACTCAGTCGCTGAGAGGGCCAACGCCATCGTGCAGGACGGGGCGGGCGAGGACTCTGCTCATGACGGCGGGGCTACCGGCCCCATACTGGGCATGCGCTGTACCTAGCTTTTGCTTGTGCTACAAAGCGTGGGAATAAGATGCGGATGGTTCTGCGTGGGAAAGAAATGGTGCTTCATGCGACGGGATCTCGGCACCGCTCGGCACTGCCGCGAGGTGCCTTCGGCCCCGGAATCTCGCATCAGGCGGCCCAAGACAGGCCCTCGGAGCAGGGTGGGCATTTAAATCGGCAAGGTCCATCATGCGGGGGGGGGGGGGCGGGCGCGGCCCGACCATTGCGGCGTGCCTCTGGGACATCTTGACATATTCAACTCTAAGACAGGGATGAAGAAAGACGGGCGATGGCCTGTCGTGAAAAAATCAGAACACATTGGGGCCGACATCGGCGCCGAGGCAGTTGTCGAGACGAGCCGAGACGGCGCGGCGGATGACGCGCCCCCAGGAGCTGCCGCTCACTTTCCGCTGCGAAAGGCCAGCGACATTGCGCCCATGACGGTGCCAGCGGTTGGTCTGGGAGACTTGTTGTCTGGAGAGAATGTTTCTGAGGGCGAGCAGAAAAGCACCGGGGCGGCGGTCGGTCGTCTGGGGGGTGGTTCGCGACGTCGAGCAGATCAGCTGGAAGCAAGGCCGCGGTCGAGATGCCGCCGCCTCATGCCCGCGACGAGGGAGTGGGAGTGGCGGCTGTGGGAAATGCAGGGGAGGGCCCGACGGGCGACGAAGGACCTTCCAGACCCCCTCCTGCTCCGCCGCTGCCTGCGTGGGCCAGGCGGAGAGCTGTGCGCGTGTCCAATGCTATGGGGGGCCTGTTGGCTGGGGGAGAAGTCAGAATCGCAAGACTGTCGACTTTTCTTGCGGCCCCAGAGGGGTGAAGCGTGCGAAAAATTGCAGTCGGGCGTTTGCGCGACGGTCGTCTTGACCATTCGACATGCGCAGCTATCGTTGCAGTTCCAATCATGGGGCCAATCTAGCTCAAGAGCGGCGGCGGCGAGCTCGCGCGCGGCGCTGGGGCCTGCAAGGGGCGGCGCCGCAGAAGTTTCCTCATGCGTTGTGGTCTGCGCCGTGCCGCGGCCCCCATGGCCTTTCCAGTGCGCCGTGGTCGCGTCTGGCGCCGGCGCATCCGCGGCTGCGCAGTGCGCCCGGCCACTCCAACGCCCAACCTCCTCTGCAATGACGCGGGGCCCACGCCATAAGTTCGCGCCGCCCTGGCTGAAGCCGCGCAGATTGGCACCCTTTTTCGCGAAGGCGTCAGCGGCCAGATTGGCCTTTTCTGCCCGCTGATGAGATCCGCCCGGCAATCCCCGCCCACGGCCGCGGCGCGCGCTTTCGCCCCGCGGACGTCGCTGAAGTCGTCCGCAAGGCAATTCGCCCAGATCCGCCTCCACAGGCGCGGCCGTAAGTTGGCGGTGCTCGAACCCGTGCCAGGGCCAGCAGCTATGCAGTCGACCGCGCCCTGGCAATCGATTTGCACGGAGACAGGGGGGCATTGCGAGCTCGCACAACAAAAGAAACAGTAATCCCCAGCCTCCCTGGCCCCATGCTCTTGCGACGCGCAAAAACGGCAACGGCCCGCGCATTGCCAGAATGGCACTTCAGGCAAAGGGTATTTTTTTTACGTTCGCTTCGGGGCGAACGAAGTCAGGCGAGCTGAATCAGTCAGCAACCGGCCTTCGGGCCACGCCCAAAGCGTTGCCGATGCAAAAGCGGCCCCGCCGAACCCGACCCAGGAGGAGGAGAAAGGAGGAAGAAAGAGGAGGAAGGGAGGGGAGGAAGAGGAAGAGGCTACCCTGCTTCTCAGAGTTATTAGGATTGACCAGTTCTTCGACTGGGCACTGTGGTTGTCCTTTCTATTGTTGCAGATGAGTCCACAGCAGCTGTTGGACCACATGTGAAAAACAATGCTACCGCCACGCAGTCGGCCGCCCCCCCTGCGCCTGCCTGGCGCCGAATACGCTGAGGGAGAAGGAACAGATGTGTAAAGTCATAAGTGGGTAACTGGACAAACAAAAGAGCACCACTGGAAGTACCCGAATACAAGGCCGAAGTTCATACATCAAACGTCTTTTAGCTCTTGTCTGAGCTCGAACACTGTAGAACATGGAAGCAGGTCACCTAAGATTACCGCGCTACCCCGTCTATAGTTTGGGGATTTCCCTTTATTGGCGCGACTCCAACTGGCCTTCGCCATGTTGGTTTCCTTATGGGGAGTGCGTTGGCCATCTAAGCCTTGCATTCTGGCCCCCCTCAGAGTAGCTACCACAAGCACGACATATTATAAAGATGCCCGTAGGGTGCTCTGAAAGGTACAGAGTGTGACCGCGCTGGTTATGAAACAAGCTGCGAAGAATTGGCGAAGCGCCCCGGCACCCTAAAGTCAGGAGGTGGAGGCTGGCGGAGCAAACGGCCCTCAAGCCTCGTCTCCGCAGGGTCTTGCCTGGAACGGGTACTGCGGCGCTGACAGTGCAAGCAAGTCCAGAAACCTTCTGGACGCCACCTCCAAACACGGTGGTTCGGCCCGTCTCCAACGGCCTTGAAGCACAGCCGGAGGTGGAGGGCGAGGAGGGTCATGACCTGCGGCGCTGGCAGCTGGCCCCTGCGTCCTGAATCGCTGTAGAAGATGCTCAGGAGCATGAGGGCCCAGTGCATCCGTGACGAAACCTGCGCCCCCCTGAACCTTAGCAGGGCGAACTCGCTCCAACTTCCCTTTGGGGGGGGTGGGGAATAGAGACAATGCTCCAGGGATAAACATAAGAAGCTTCTTGAGGACTTCGCCTTGATATTCCCACAGATCTACCTCGTTTTTGCTGGGCTCACTGTGCGATTTCGCACTTAGTTTCGCTGCAGCGCCTGCTTCTTCATTCCCCCTGGCTTTATACCAGTCGGACGAGGAAGGCTCACAGTCATCGGGGTTCACATGGGCCTTCACCTTCGGAATCTCGAAACCTGGTGGGGCCCGCCCGAGTGCGATGAGCTTGACGCCTGAATAATAACTCTTCCTATGGAGGCTTATCTGGCGAGGCTTAGCCGGCATTCCAGCAACTCCAGAATAATCCGGGAAAACAATTCTGGCACCTGGAAGCAACGACATCACTGCGAGCGCCGCAACGCGTTCCCTTGCCGGGGAGGTTTGCGGGACTTCGCCCCCCACTCTTCCGAACAAGTTGCCCAAATGGATTCCTTCAGGCGACAGTTTTGAGATTCCCCATCCTGCTCGATGATGCCGTGTAGCTCCGTCTTTGAAGCAGCTGCCATCAATGAAAACCTCACCTGTCATGACGATTTGGTAGGCCTCTCCTGAAAGAGTCCAAGACTCAAAACTTTCGATGCCGGGCCTAGCCGGGGCGACGAAGGGCGGAGAAGGACACGCCCTGAAGCCAAGCATGAGGTTATGCTTATATTCAGGGTGAAATAGGACGTCCCTGTCCGCGTTGCTGAACCACTTCTCCCCGGCTGTTTCAGTTCCACTGCGCTCCCAGCACCGATGATATAATCTATCCGATTGGGCTCCACATACATGGCAAACAGGATCAACATCATAGCCAATAAGATGCAGCCTTGAACTAGACCAGGAAGTATGCGAAATATACGAGCGAAGAATATGTCTGACCTGGGTGCCCAGGGCCTTGTCGCTTAGCATTTTGATAGCTGGGCTCGGGTCCGAGGTCTCACCCTGTAAAAGGAGCTTGTTTGCTGCCAGGGAAGATGTTTGACAGCGCCACTGTTTCTGCATGAGACATTGAATCATATGCGGGGACGAGTCGGTTAGATTGTAAACTAAACCATGGGCAGATACATGTTTGAAAGGCCCGTCGAACTTCCACCCAAGTCGTTCCAAGGAAAGGTGGGCTGCACCGAGGGGGCCACGAGCCGTCGCCCATGCCCTGGGTAAATTGGAGAGCGTGGGGCTGGCCATACAAGCTAACTCTGGTAGGGAAACTCCATGCTCGCGCCTTTTTCCCTGTCGCTGCTTTCCGCACCACCGTCGCCCAAGATAGCGCTGGACCTAGCGCCTGTCTCCACATGGGGTCGTCCATAAAGATTATATATGCTGGTTTCGAACAGCTTCTAGAAGGAGACCCGGCAACACTAAGGTAATCGCACTGTGCTGTGATAAGCTCCTGTTTGCGTGACTCCCACTACTTCCGAACCGTGGAAACCAGAACTCTGTAGACAAGAAGCGAACATGGATTCCATCTTGACCCCCGCCTTCTTCAAAACGTAAAATTTCCGCTTTCGCTTTTTCAGAGCCTCCAAACGGCCCTTGAGTGTTAGTGTAGCCCCATTTTTGCACCTAAGACTGCCAGCGAACAAAATCTATCCCAAGATTGGTTGCTGCAGACCGGTTAGGGGGCGCAACGGGGCCTGCATATTTGCCAAAGGAGGCGGTTAAGAGTGACTTCAGCCTCATGCTGCTTGCCACGATCGCCGATTTGTGCAAGGCCACATTGCACTTCATGGCAGAAGCGATCAGCTCCGACAGTCTCGCTGCAGCATGGGTAAGGATATTCACTAAAGGTTTCATGCAACGGTTGGAATACATACCAAGGAAATCATCGATGAAAAGCGTCAGGTCGACACCGGGATACGTCGCACTCCATGATCGCAGGGGGGGCAACGAAAACATCTGAACCAAATAAGTAGCAACAGAGCAGCCTGCTGCGATACCCCTGTACGGAAAATTGCGCATAATGCCAATCCCAGAAAACCCAAGAAAACGTCTACCGGAATATTGGTTGAGGACTATGGCCAGCCTTGCTAAAGGATACTGCTGCTGTTTTGCCCGTTCCCAAAGAATATCGTGGTCTACGTGCTCGTCGTAATTATTGAGGCCCCAAAGAACTGCACCTGTATGGAGCCTGGTACTGGTTAAAGCTGACGCCTCGGCCTGGAGACTCTGTAGGAACACGAGCTCCATGATAGATCTACCAGCTTGGTGCCCCATCATTTTGCTTCTGTTAGCTCTCTCCCACTCTCTAGAAACTCCCTGCCGGACCCGCGAATAAATCCTGTATTGGCTGGGAAGAAGCCCGATACCCTGGAAGCCCAGCCCAACTTTGTCGGGCTTGTGCTTTGGTATCAAATTCGTGAGGATCGCGTGGATCGGGGAGGGCATGATGCCTACCTTTTCAACGATGCGGAAAAGTTTCGCTGCGCACGACAGTTGGTCATCATCCAAGAGCAAGTAATGGCGCGTGTGGAAACCATTCCAAGTCTGCGCCGTATTATTCGAAAATGTTTTGGTTGTTTCTCTGATGTCCTGGCTGCTTATTTCGGCAAGCTCTTTCCAACTGCCTTAGTTTTTCGAGGTGGTGACCCTCGCGTTCTAAAAAAATGGTGGGCTTTGTTGATTGGCGAATGTCTCCTCCCGTATCCACAGGACGCCAAACCCCTCTAATCTTACTCCTCCTGTGGGCCCAACCCGTCCCTTGCCCCATCGCTTGCCTAACCCACTCCTTCCAAGCCACAGTAGACACAGACTTGGTGAGCGACTTCTCCTGGTTGATAGCCTCGTTCACCTGCTCAGTGAAGGTGTCCAGGGCCCGACTAACGATGCCCATGTCGAACCTACCTTTTCTGTCATCCATGTCCAAGGCGCTGATGTACGCAACTGCTTGAGAATGCACCCCTATGAGGGCGGGAAAATAATGGAACTCTACCAGCGCCTCCTGGAGCTCCAAGGCCAATCTGGAGAGGGTAGCCCGCTGCCCAATACCGCAGGAGGGTTCCGAGAATTCTGGAGTTCGGGTCCGAAATCTTCCCAATGACTCTTGAAACTGCTTGGATCCAATTCTTGATCCAGATCAGGGGCTGGACGAGACTATGCAATTGTTGCCGCGTCCTGCTCTGAGCTTGGCTGCGAGGGATCATCTTGATCTTGGGAGGGTCTGCCCGTCGAGAAAAGGGGAGCAGAGGTGTGTCTGTTGTTTTGGAGACGGTCTGCTCGAAGAGTTTAACGAACTTCTTATATGCTGCGTCCAGGAGTTTCCGTCGAACCTGAAGCCTGGTACCGGGATCACCAACTTTACTACCAATGACCCGATCCAAGAGACAATCCAACTCGGCCCAGTCCACCGGTTCGAGGGAGGGCCCAAAGGGCTTCTGAACAGGAAGACGGGGTGGTAAGATCAGAACAGGCACGAGCTCCTTGTCTGACACCATGCTGTGCAAACAAACGAGACGATGGGGAGAATGAGGAACATGAACTGTAACTGTGAAGATCCCATCAATCATATCTGCCAACGACGTGGACATCACAAAATAATCAATGACCGAGGTGGAATTCTTCGTGGCGTAGGTGCGGACGTCGGGGGCATTCAAGTGCATGCTAGCACGCTCCAAATAGTCTAGCCGAAGAATTCTCATGGGCTTTACATTGAAATCCCCTCCACAAAAAACAGGTAACTGATACTTCTCTTGAAGATCTGCAATCCATGCTAGTATCGACAAGTTGAGCTCGTTTAGCCCTACTCTGGTTCCAAGATACACCGAGCTTAAGAGGAACTTCCCCAAAGACGGAATCTCACGGATCATGTTGAGTAAACGGTGTTCAAAACTACTATTGTTCGGAATTGCCGTAACCCCAAAATTTACACCCCGGCAAATCAAGATGGCAACTCCTCTTGAATATTTGCCATTGGGTAGCCTAGATGCTGTACTGAACATACCGTGCCAACCACAAGCATCACAAAGACGAGTTGCTTTCTCAATATCTGCTGAAGATCCGATCAGGGGTTCCTGCAATAGAAGGATCTGTGATTCTGCAAACTGCTGATGCTCAAGATTATCCTTGAAGGACCTCCAAGAGTTCACATTGAGCGTGTGGATCACGAGGTTCCACGCTTCCTGAGGCCGATCCTGTGTTACTTCTTGGGAGACGGAGGTTTGGGGGACCGATTGGTCCCTTGGGAGAGGGTTAAAGCAATTGCCCACCAGTCCCTGGGGAAAGGGAGACAGCGGGATGGGCGCCAGGCTCAAGGGGAAAACCGCCGAGAGGGGTTTGGGTACCATCTGCCCCCTGCTGCTCTTGCGGCGCCCCTGCCCTTTTCCCGGGATGGGAGATGTCTTTCTTTCCTTCATTCTTTCCTTTTGAAATTGACAGTCGTTGCTTTATCACTCCAGGAACTACTGCAGGATATGGTTGAGAAAAAGATGCCAACAGCTCTGGACCCAAGACTTTGAGTATCTTGTTGGACCGCTCAGCGACCGAGTCAGCGAAGCTCTCCGTTGCCATACCCACGTCAGGTGTTGTAGCCCCGCTATTTAATACAATCGGCGCCTCTGCTTCCTCCTCCTGCTGGTTGAATGGGTCGGCCGCCTCCGCTGAATCCATAGTCGACTGTTCCGGAATAGCTGCTAGAACTGCCGCTGGTAAGGGAATTGAAGGCGAGGCTCCTGATCCTTCTTCTCCTGGCTGCTGCTGTGGAGGTTGTTGCTGCTGCAACTGCTGCTGCACCTGGCGTTGCATCTCTTCATCCTGCGTCTGCATGATGATCGAATGTTGGATAAGTCCCGATAGCTGGTCCAAAGCACTCTCCACATTATTCATCTGGTACTGGATCGACGGGAACATGGAGGTAAGGTGAGTGCGGAAGCGGTGCAACTGGTAGTTGACGTTGTCGCTGGGAGTAAGACCTTGGGCCTGGAAAGACTGGGCAGCTACCTTAATCTCGAGCTCTTTCTTCCTAGTTTCCAGTTTCACGAGCTCCTCATTTTGAGTAACAATGTTGTTACCTAGCTCCTGATGCCTCTTGTCTAGATCTGAAATTGTGCTCGCTAATTCCTGATACTCCTGGTACATCTTGCCGAGCTTTGTCGTCAGGGAGGCGACCTGATCGGACAGGGACCTGACCTGGTGATCCGTGGGCTTCGCTGCAAAGGCTGAGTCCTTAGCGACACGGAGTTTCTCCAGGGCGTCCTTAGTGTTGGGGTGATTTTCCCCATGCCAGGTCTTGATGTGATCGTAATCCTTTTGGGCCAAGAGAATCGGGCCTTTCTTGATGGCATCCGGATCTGGAGCTCCCAATTGGCCCGCAGGGGGAGCTTGGGACCGTGAGGGAGGGGGGGGCGGTGGGGGCGGTGGCACGTAGAGCGGCCAATATTGCTGTTGCCACGGCTGGTACGTGAATTGGTTCGGAGCATACTGCTTCGGATGCTGCTGGGAGTAATTACCCCGACTTTCCCTAATCTGCTGCCAGCCCCTTGCCCCTGCCCTTGCCCTTTCCCTTTTTGCCCGTCCCCTGGGCGGAGCCGTTGATGAGCGACTCGTACTGGAACTGGTTCTGGAAGTAGCCTGGGTGATACTCCCAAGGAATACGACGAGGAAGATAGACATCGAGAGGTCCTCCACAAAGGTCACTCTCCTTAGCTCCACGACTGCGCCAGACCCAGCCCGGGCAGCCTGGTTGCAGGCAGCGGGCACGACGCGAGTCTGGCAAGCCTTGCGCCATGTTGCCTACCTGAGAGGTGATTGAGCCGCACCTGTGGCGGCGCGGCCGAGAACGAAAGTTGCGCCGACCAGGAGCTCACTGAAAGCTTGACTGAGGCAGCCAGGCCTGAGGAAGGGCTGCCCTTCCATTTCAGACTCGAGCCTCTGGAGTCGGGACGGGAGGTAAGCTCCGTCTTGAGCCAAAATGGCTACGGGCTTCTTCTTCAGGCAAAGGAGGAGGAGGAGGAAGAGGAGGAGGAGGTGGAGGAGGCGGAGGAGGAGAAGGAGGAGGAAAAAGAGGAAAAGAAGGAGGAGGAGCAGGAACATGAGGAGGAGAAGAAGGAGGAGGAGGAGGAGGAGGAGCAGGAGGAGGAGCAGGAGGATTTGCAGGAGGAGGCGGAGGAGGAGGAGGAGGACGAGGACAAGGAACAAAAGCAGGAGGAGGAGGAGGAGGACGACGAGGACGGAGAGAGCGCGTTCACGGTCGCTTGCTTTGGGAACATTCGGCGGCGCGTTTCGAACCGGGTGGTGGGCCCCTCCCCCCAACACTCGGCGCCGTCGATCAGAACCAGAGGGACCGCCCTCCCCCCCAACACCCCCTTTTCCCGAACCCCCCCATCTTCCCAAGGGTGGGGATGGGGTTGAACCCCCCCCCCTCGGCGCCAGCGCCGGCGCTGGCGACCGCAAGCAGCGCCGACAGCAGGGACGCAGCGACGATGACCAGAGACAGCCCAACGGGAGGGGGGGTCCAAACCCCCTCCCCCCGTGCCGGCGCCGGCGCCGGCGGCGGCCAGCATCGCCGACGGCGGGGACGCTGCGACGATTACCACCACTACCACCACCACCACCATTCCCACCACCACCACCGCAACCCACCACCACCACCACCAACCCATCGCACAACCACCACCACCACCACCACCACGGCCACCATCACCACCACCACAACCACGACCACAAAAACCAACCACCACCACCAGCACAATCGACCACACCACCACCACCACCGCCACAACCACCACCACTACCGGCAGCACAACCCACTACCACCATCACCAAGAACACCACCACCACCAACACCACCACCAGCACAGACCACCATATCACCACCACCGCCATCACCAACACCACCACCAGCACCACCTCCACAAACCACCGCCACCACAACCCACCACCACAACCACCACAACCACCACCACCACAAACCACCACCAAACCACCACAAAACAACTACCACCTCCACAACCCATTGCCACCACCACCACCACCACAAACCACCACACCACCACCAACCCACCAACACCACCGCCACTTCCAACCACCACCACAACCACCACCACAACCACCACCACAACAAACCACCACACCACCACAACCACCACCGCCACCACCACAACCCACCACCACCACCACCAACACCACAACCCACCGCACCACCACCACCACCACCCACCACCACCCACCACCGCAACCACCACCACCACCACCACCACCACCGCAACAAACCACCACCACCACCACAACCACCACCTCCGCCACTACCACCACAACCCACCACCGCAACCACATGCACTACCGCCACCACAACCACCTCGACAAACCACCACACCACCACCGCCACCGCCACCACCACCTTAACCCACCACCGCCACAACTACCACCACCACCACCACCACAAACCAGAACACCACCACCACCGCCACCATCAACACCACCACCACCACCTGCCTGCCACAACAACCACCACAACAACCACCACCACCACCAACCACACCACCACCACCACCACCGCCACAACCACCACCAACACCACCACCACCATCACCACCACCACCACCAACCCAGAGGCCCTAACAGACGCCCAAGAGGCGTCCAGGAGGCTGCACACATGAACTCCAAAGGTTCCCGAAAGCGCTTCGACGAGACCCCGATAGGCATCCGATAGGACTCTGACCCAAAACCATCGCAGGATGGCGGGGCTTCGTCGTCATCGTCGTCGCCCTCGCTGCCACTGCCCGCCGCCGCAGGCGCCGCCGCCGGCCCCGAAAACGAAATCGTCGTCCCCGCCGCCGCCGTCAGCCGCCGCCGACGCAGGCGCCGGCCCGAGGAGAGGGAGGGAGGAGGGGGAGGGGAATGGAGGGGGGAGGGGGGGGTCCGGTTCCCCCCCCCGCCCCTCCAATCGCCACAAAACGCGTTCTTTCTGAGGACGAGTGCGAGGACGAGGACGAGGACGACGAGGAGGAGGAGGAGGAGGAGGAGGAGGAGGAGCAGGAGCAGGAGCAGGAGGCGGAGGAGGAGGCGGCGGAGGAGGAGGAGGAGGAGGCGGAAGGGAGGAGGGGGATCAAGGAGGAGGGGGGGGGCTCCGCGGCAGCCTTTCCCTTGCCTGTTGGCGGCAGCCCTGACTGGTTACCGCGACCTCGGATGATGCGGGATCTGGCGGGATCCAGATACTCTGACACCCTCAGAGTTTTCAGCGCGCGGCTTCAAAGATACATGTTTTTCGCCGCGGATCAACGCTTGATGGCGACAGCGGGCCTCGGAGGCCCAAGTCGTCTGGAAGCATGGCCTGCCCGAGGCTGGTTCGCCTCTGCCATGGGCGACCTCCGGCGCCATTCGCAGTGGCACATCAAGTGCTTCGTGGGCGCGGCAGCAGACTCGTCCCACAGGCCGCGGTTCGACGCGCTGCTCGTCGCCGCCGCTCGCCATCGTCGTTGTCCTCCATTCCTCTCCCGTGTTCCTCCTCCTCCTCCTGCTCCTGCTCCTCCTCCTCCTCCTCTTCCTCCTCCTCCTCCTCCTCCTCCTCCTCCTCCTCTTCTTCCCCCTCCGTAACCACTTTGGCTCAAGATGATGTTATCTTCGGGGTAGAGGACACCTCTGACCCGAGGCCAGATTTCCGCTGTTTGTACATTTGCCTGATCACCACAGGCATTATTTTAGCCCTGTTTCATTGCTTGCCGCATCCATGGGGAAAAGGGCGGACGTCAGCAGTGCAAAGCTCTCTGGCAGTGGCGTGCCCCATGGCGATCGGCGAGCCCCACCTCGAGCTTGGCCACGCCACCGTGTTCCTCCCTCGCCCTGGGCGCTGATTGGCCCGTCCTGGGCCGAGTCAGCACGAAGACGTACGGCGGCTACGACGCGTCCCAACCCTGGAAGCCAGCTGCTGGACGAACTGGTGGGCAGGTAGGGGTCCTAGCGGATTCGTATGGTTAGGTTCGGTTTGTCGGCGATTTTCGTTGCATGCCCGGGTGCCTGGGTGCCCGGGGGTGCCCGGGGCCCGGGTGCCCGGGGGGTGCCCAGGGGTGTTCGGGCGCCCGGGTGCCTGGGTGCCCAGGCGTGCCCGGGGTGCCCTAGAACGCTCGTGGGTTTGACCTTCCGCCTCTGCGAAGCTAACGATTTAGACCAGTTTGGGGAAATCCACCGGCCATCTAAACCACCATGTGTTCCAAGAGATACAACAGCAATTGTTTGACCAGTTCCTGATTTCCCTTGCAAGTTCTATCCTTGGGAGGACATGTCAGTTATAACCCATGGCCGTCCTCAGGCCCAGCATCGCCGCGTGCCGCCTCGCCAAATGCTTTACCATCGATGGCGTCAGCTCGGCGCCGTTGCTGGCCACGCGTGGGATCGCGGCAGGAGCTGCGCACGCCGCCATTGAGCTCCGGCCACTCCTCATCGAGTGGCTGGGCGAGGCAGTCTCGCTGCACAGGCACATTGTGATCACCGTGCACGTTGACGACGCGCCCTTCGAGGCATCTGGATCGGAACGGATGGTTTGGGACACCGCGGTCGGCGTGGTGAGGCACTTCACCGAGAGCCTCGTGGAGGTCGGCAGGGAGTTTGGCCCCGCGAAGAACAGGGCCCTCGCCTCTCGCTGGGAGTGGCCTTCGGTCCTGGGCGCAGTCGCTGCGCGTGCCCCTGGTCACCAGCTGGTCGCCCAACGGCTTTTCGAATTGGCACTCGTCGTCCAGCGCGTCCTTTTGCTGCTCGGCATTCGTCTTGGTGGCCCCCGCGCTGCCAGCGCCTGGCGGGCCGTCCGCTAGGTTCATGTCCGTGGTGGCCCGCCTCAGGGTCAGCATCGCGCCCGTCGCGACAGTGATCGCGCCGATCTTTTTCAGCTGAGTCATCGAGGGCCGAGGCGAGCTTCTAATTTTCTCACCGCCCCGACTATCTCCACGGAGTCGCACAGCATGAGGAAGCGACTGAGCCAGCAATTTGACGATCGGCACACATGCTCAGCCGCGGACGAACCCGCCCTCAGCTCTTTCACCATTGCGCGCTCCTTGTACAGACAAACTCTTTCTCAGGATAGATGCCATCTCGATATCTCTGCCCAGTGGTCCAGAACTGCTTTGGGTCTCTCCGGGGGACTCCGAACTTCGCGAACTCGCCAGTCGTGAGTGATGAGCTCGTTGGCGCCCATCGCCTGTCGCACCGGTTTCACATATGCACTGCGCAATTGCGGCGGATGAAAGGATGCAAGGTGGGTCCAAAGTTTCATTTCCGAATTCCGTCCCCGAAGCTCTTGGCGCTGGTGGTCCCCCGAGCATCGGCAGGCCAGCTCCTTCAACGCCTCCGCTTTCATCAGCAAGCGAGCCGGCTTCATCCACTTGGCTTCGGAAGCGCGGCGCACGATCTCCACCGCGGAGACGCCCGACCGCTCCATCAAGTCGACCATCTCGGAGAGCTCCCGGATCTTGGAGGCCCTGGGATTCTCGAGGGAAGATCCGACACCAGCTGCCGCACACTCGTAGCACATCGATATCGCCGTCTGTGCTAGTGCGCTTCCCTCTCGCACTCGTCGTACCTGCGGCGAGGAGGGGCTGGGGCGGCCTCGGGCCCCGCGGCCAGGGGCTCGAATTGCATGCTTGCGAGCTCGCGAAAAAGATGGGCAGGGAGGGGCCAAGTGCACCAAGACCTCTTCGACGAAGGACGGGCCCGTGAGGTCGCGGCGCGGGTCGATGTCCAGCAGCAGTTTTTGATCGTTTGAAGCAAGATTTGTTGTCCTCTGGGGCCCATCGGACACCAAATTCTGCCATGTTCCAAACAAGTGTTGTTCATCTGACAGCACTGTTGTCCAATTGGGCAAGGCTTGCTGTCAAAATGGCAAGAACTGCTGTCAGCAGGGTTGGACAGCAATTCCCGTTCAATATGAACAAACACTGTAGGCATCGTACTCACATGTTCCGTCTCCATTCTTGGCGTGCACAGGCAGGATGGTGGAAACTAGACTCGAAGAGGACGAGGACATGAGCATGGCGTGACCCACGGCTGCACTTTTCTCGAGCGCGCCAAGGTCCTGGAGTATCGAAGTCCTTGTTCTGGGGGCCGCGGGGTCTCGGGCCCCGGGGCCCTGACAGGTCGATCCGGCTCGAAGGATGCCAATGCCGCAGAGCCCCCAGAGGCTTCTGGGAGCACCAGGGGGTCTCTGGAGGCCTCTGGGGACTCGGAGATTTCCGGAGGCCTCCTCCAGCAAAGGAAAGACAGGCAGGCATCATGCCGAATGGCGACCCCTAGCGGGCGCGGTCGAAAGACGCAGGAAACCCGAGAGAGAGGGCCCTCCCCCTCCCGTTCATCCTCATCCTCCTCCTCACTCTGCTCCTCGCCCTACTCCTCCCCCTGTGGCTGTCGCATGCTGTGCTCATCGCTCCATGCCAAAACGTGTTTTTTGATTGCTCCGCTGCCCCTGTTTCTGGCACGCCTGACCTCCTAGACACCCCCCCAAGCAGGGGATCTCGGAGAGACAGGCTCTGGAATGAATGCGGCGATGGATACCCATCGATCGTTGAAAGCAAGTATTCACGACCTCCATATTCCAAGGTATGTTAGGCGCCTTCCCACTTCGGTCACCGATAGGTTCTCCCTCTTCCTTTATCTCCAGGGGGCGGGCAGAAGTCCAGTCTACTTCCGACGCATTCCTACTTCATGTTTTTGCTCACTTATTCCGTGAAAGAGTGTCTTATTCTTGCTTATGTTTTTGGCTCGTCCCTCGTCTCCTCAGGCTGTGCTTCCCTCCCCGAGGCGCATGCAGGACGGCCGCGTCGTATTGCTGCCCATGCACACCGACCCCTCGATTATCAGCCTGGTCGTGCACGACCGCGAGGGGATGCACCCTGGAGCGATGGGCCTCGAGGTTCGAGGAAGAAAAGTTGCATACAGCTGTCGAAGCTCCATGCGTTGATTTCTCGAATCGGCGCTGGCCCCCCCAGCGCCGCCTCCAGCGCCGATTCAAGAAATCAACGCATGCCGTTCTATGCTCCTCCTCGAGGTGTGGAGGTCAGAGGATCGGGCCTGGCTCGAGGCCCCCTGGTGCGGCCACGGCGTGGCCACGCTCTTCGTGGGGTCGGTGCTCGAGCGCATATCGGGAGGCTCCCTGCGGGCAGCGCGCCACCGCGTCGTGTCTGCGAGCGGCGACGCCGCTGGCGCTTCCCCGCGCGTCGCCGCCACCTTTTTCTTCCGGCCGGCCCCGGAGGCGGTCTTGTGCCTCATCTCGGAGGTCGCTAGGAGTGATCCTGACCCGAAACCATTGTTTTTATTATTCGATTTTGTCATGTTCGTTACGGGAGGTCGCCCCCCCTTCTCCCCTCTTCCTCCCCGAAACGGTACCGAGCCTTCGAGTGGGTGTGTGGTGTGTGTGTGTGTTCCTTCATAAACATGACGTTGTGCTCAGTTTTTGCCGTCGCAGCTCTGCGGAGGCAAAGCAAGCGAGGGGGCGTGGGAAGGTGGGTGGCCGCAGAGGGCAGGAGGGAGGGGGGGTACTCACGGTTGAAAGCGTTTCAGGGTGAGCGCGCCGGAGCGGCCAGCCAGGGCGAAAGTGACCTGGTAGTGGACATGGGACTGCATCACGACCACACCCAAGGACCGAAGCCAGGGCTGCAGGCGCTGAAAGTGTGAAAAACAATTTGAACCAGTACACCAGGTGGAGAGCCCACGGGACTGCAGGAGCGGGTCTCGCTCCTGCAGTAAAGCTTTGCTGGACAGGGCGGGCGCCAGCTGGATGCAGCACCAGGATGGTCGAGGCGAGAGCACAAGAAACCCGCGCGGGGCTGCGCCACAGCGCGTGGGCTGCAGCAACTTGCTGTCTGTAACCGCCACCATGATGCTCACGATTGCCGAGGAGGTGCCAGCAGAGGCTGGGAGCGCCAGCTCGGGCCGCGCGGCGGCAGCGGCCCAGGCGGCGCCATGGCGGCGCGGGAGGGAGGGGAGCAGGAAGGCGGCGGAGGGGCGAAGAGGGACGAGGAACGCCCTGCCTGGCCGGCGCACGCAGCACAGCCAGGCGGGGCGGGCAGCAGCCCGGCCACGGGGCCAGCCAGGCAGCACCAGGTGCCCAGCCGCAGGAGCAGGGCGCTGAAGGACCGGAGGGGCCGGCGGGGACCCACCCACCGGGCAGCCCTTGGAGAGACCGCGCGCAGGGCAGGGCCGCTGGGCCGCTGGGTGGGGGAGGCGCAAGTGCGGAGGGCGCGAGCACGTGGAGGGAACAGGCTGCCAGGGGGCGGCCTGCAACCAGGAACGCTGGATCGGTGCAAGAGCATGTAATACAGGAGTGGGGGCGTCCACCTTGAAGGCAGACGACTTGACCAGGGCACTGGACAGGCGCAAAGACACGCGAAGCAAAGGGGCGCCCACTTTGGAGGGCGGGAGTTCCTGGAGGGAGGCGGGGACGGCCTGCCAGGTGGACCTGCCCGATGCTGGCCGCGGATGGGGCCGCCGCCGGCGCAGCGCGAGTCGTGGTTAAGCCAATCGTCTGTCTTGGGGCTGCGTGGCCCGCGTAAATGGCTCCGAACGCCCCGTTCCTGTAAAGCTTGCCGGCGATGGGGGCCCATCGCGCCCGCATCATGCCCTGCCGTGAGCTGCATCCCACGCAGGCGGGAGTGGTGCCCAGCGGGCCAGGAGGCGTCGCTGGAGCGTTTGCCACCTTTGCTTTTCCTTCCGCCACCGCGTGCCTGCCACTCCTGCTGCCGGCGCCATACCTCGCCCCAGTCTGCCCGCATTGTGCGGCAGCGGCAGAAGGGCTGGATGTCGTGCTGACAGTCTGCCAGGTCCGACAGGAAACGCACGCAGAACCCCTGGTTGCCGTTGGGCCTTGCCCTTGCCCTCGTCGCCCTGGTCGTCGCGGGCGCGGTTCCAGCCCTCCACGAACATCGCCCCGCAGGTGCCCTTGGGCCCACTGATGACTTCGGGCCAGGTCTCGAAACGTTCCCCCCCGCGGTTGTCCACTCGATATCGCGCTAGGGCACGCGGCAGAGGCTGTCATGCGCATTCTGCCAGCCGCACCGGCGGTTCGTCGACTCGCACCCCCACGGGCGGGGTTGGGCGCAGCGGGCGCGCTGCCCTGGGTCGATGAGTTGCCGCGGGCGCCGGCGTCGGGCCCGACGCCCCTGCTCCTGGACCAGGTCGACAAATCGGCAGCCTTGTGGGTGCGCGGGGTTTTCCTGACGGGGGCTGCGAGGGCGGTGCGGTCAGTGGCAGGCCTCGCATCACTCCTGGCGGCGCCGCCGACGGCTCCGCCTGTTGCGGCGCTGGCTGGGCGGCCGCCGCGGATGACCTAGGCCAGGTGCCTCGTGTCGTGACCCAGTCGCGCCTAATTCTGGCGCGCAGGAAAAGCTTCGCGTGGACCTCGTCGACTGGCCCACCACCGCGCTAGGATCGAGAGACGCCGCGCGGGGGTCGGTCCCCGTCCTCGTCCTTCTGCGCGTGCCAGCCCGCGGCGGGGGCGCCGGCGTCGCCCCCGGCTAGCCCCTCGCGCGCTGGCGGTCCGCGGGACCTCCCAGGAGCCCACGAAAGTGGAGTTAGTTGCGCACCTCGCAACCCCCCAGGGAGCCCCGAGGTTCCAATTGAATCCCGTGCCCCCCCCCCCACTCCGCGGGACCTCCAGGAGCACACGAAAGTGGCGACAGTTGCGCATTTCGCAGCCCCCAGGGAGCTGCGGGGTCCAGACTGGATCTCTGTGCCCCCCCACTGCGCGGGACCCAGGAGCCCACGAAAATGGCGACAGTTGCGCACCAGGGAGCCGCGAGGTCCCAATTAGATCTCTGTGTCCCCCCATTCCGCGGGACCTCCCAGGATCCCACGAAAGTGGCGACAGTTGCGCATTTCGCAGCCCCCAGGTAATTTGCGGCGAGATCACTCGATCCCCGTGTCCCCCCACTCCGCGGGACCTCTCAGGAGCCCGCGAAAGTGGCGACAGTTGCGCACTTCGCAGCCCCCCAGGAAGCCGCGAGGTCCCAACTAGATCCCCGTGTCCCCCACTCCGCGGGACCTCCCAGGAGCCTACGAAAGTGGCGACAGTTGTTCGTAGCCATCCAGGGACGCAAGCAGGACGAAGGAGATAAGGGAGGAAAAAGAGAAGGAAGAAGAGACAGGAGGCAGGAAGCAGGAGGCAGGAGGCAGGAGGCAGGAGGAGGAGGAGGGACGGACCAGACAGTGCTCTGTTCAAAGCGAGAACCCAACACAGGAGTTTTGGGGACAAAACGAACAGATCAGCAATACCGACACCAGGCCGTACAAGAGCAACGACAGCAACGACATTAACAGCAACACGCATAAGACCAACAACAACAGCAACATGTTTGAATGTAACAACATTCCTCGCAGCCGTGCTTGGTTAATGAATCCCCTGGCGTGCTGCGGTCTGACCACAACAGAGGCACAATGGCTCACATCTCCTGACCCGCAACACGCGGAAACAAACAGCTCCAACAACATTAATAACATAACATAGCAACAACCAACCCAACTACACTAGCGACAGCAAACCACAAACAACAAACAACGATACCACCAGCGAGGCCGCCATAAGATGATGCCGCCTCCAATGGGCAGTCCGTGACATACGAACGTCGCCTCCGAGACGACCTCGAGATTGCCCGAAGATGACCCCATGGACCCTAGTTGACCACACGATTGCCCCAAGATGGTTCCAATGTGACTCCGATGCGTTTCACCCTTCTGCCCCGCTCTTGGCTTGGGCCAATAGGACGGATGGGGGTGCTGGCCCTCCGTCCCCTCCTCGTCGTCCTCTTCCTTCCCCTTGCCGTCGTCGCCCTCGTCGTCGTCGTGGTCGCTGTCCGCATGGCCCCCACGGCACCACACATACATAATTAGCAGAAAACCGAATCCCCAACAGAAGCCAAATCCGTAGTTTCTCTGACAGGGCCGTGAGGCCCGCTCTGGGGGAACAACATGTCCTCCAAAGAGTGGCGTCAGTCGGCTTGCGACTTGTGACCCCCGAAGACAGGGGCCGTCTCGTATGTTGGCCTCGTTTTTGTGGCTGGTGGGTTTCCAAGGCCCGCGCGAAGGCTGGAAGTTTGATGTCGCCCAGGGTCGGCTGGCCCGCCATGTCGTGCTCGGCCTGGCAGCGCCCAGCGCAGTGCCAGCGGCAGCACAAGCCGCACTTGTAGTCGCCAGGAGTTGCCGGATCTCATGGTTGATTCAGGCGCCCCCCTGTCTGCGTCGAAGTCCCCTCAGTCGCATTCGTCGCACCAAATCCTGGCGTTGGCCTTGGCTGGGTCGAACCTGGTGTCTTCATCGCGCAGCGTGGGCGGTTCCCGCACGATGCAGGGCAGCGGTCCTCGTGGGGGGGCCGCGATGAGGTCTCGCCCTGAGTTAGCCACGCCACCTCCCACGTTCAGTAGTTCGGTTGCTGGCCTGCTCTGCCAGGCCGACCCCTGATACTGGCAGGTCGACGGGGAGTGCACAGACAGCGCAGATTTCACTGTTCAAGGTAGACAGATGTGCAGAGATGTGTAAGTGCTCGAGCACAAACCGGGTGGCCTTGAGCGGGAAATCGATTGTGTCCAGGTCTTTCCAGGTGGTTGGGCAGTCCTGCCGCTGCGCCTGGGGTGGTGGTGCGCAGACGCCACCGGCTTGCCAGCCGCCTTGAGCAGCGCCTCCAGGTATGCTCGTGGAGGGCACGGAGCCCTTGACGCCATGGCCTGCTCCAAACTGGTTCCAGACTGCCAGGCGGGCCTTGTTGTACGGATCGCAGAAAGCCAGGACCGCTTCTCAGACATCCCCTGGAGGGCCTGGCCTTCCGCATGGGAACCACAGCGCCCTGGGCACACGTATCAGAAGCAGCATAAGCACCAGGGCGTGGGCAATCCAAATTGAGCTGAGCGGTTTCCCGTCTGGGCCCAGGAGGTTCGCGCGGAACTGCTGTGCATGGGGCGTTGTGCGCCTCAGGATGGCTCGCAGTGCTGCAGTGTTGGGCAGTCCTTGTGCTTTTGGGACTTGCACGTGGAACGGCTCCAGGCTGCGGGTGGGCGTCGGGGCGTGTTGAGCGGGATGCAGGCGTCTTGGCGCCGCTACCTTCTGGGAATGCCATGCCAGACCGCGGATAAACCTCGACCCAGGGAAACCAGCAAAACCCGGGAAACCGTAGCACGAACCCAGAACCGCACAAGGCCCGAACCCGAGAAACGCTGCACGCACGAACCCAGGAAACCCGAGCCACGACCCAGGGAAACCCGACACACGCCAAGGGCCAAGGGGGGAAAACCAGACACGCACATGGAGATGCTCAAGATACGCCTCTGCCTCCTCCTTCTCCTTTTTTATCAGCATCATCTTCGTTTCCGCTTACTTACGTGATTACGTGACCTGTGCAGTAGGATTGGATAGTTTCGCTCACAGGCGTTGCCGCATGGCGAGCTTCATAGTGATAGCGGTCTTGTAAGCCACGCGCACGTTTGCCGCCCACACCGCGGCCACCCCGGCGGCGTCGGCACCGACGGCGGAAGCGAGGGCGGAATTTCAAGGTTCCAGGTTTTTCATGTCAGTGTGATTCTCGCGGGCACGGGGGGGCGGGGGACCAGCTCTCTTCCAGGAGGCTCTGCTTACCGGGCGGGCGCGGTTCCAGATCACGCCCGACCCAGCGAAACTGGAACCGCGGGGGGCGTCCGCGTCATTACCGGAGAGTGGGGAGGACCAGGAGAAGGATGAGGAGGAGGAGGAGGAGGAAGTCAGGGTGGGAGGAGAAGGGGGAGGGGGAAGATGGGTGGGGAAGGAGGAGGAGGGGGGTCGGACGGGGGGGCGGGCGGTTGGCTCTTTTTTCGGGAGGCTATGCTTACCGGGCGGGCGGGGTTCCAGATCACGCCCAGCCCTGCGAAATTGGAACCGCAGGGGGCGTCCGCGTCATTGCTGGAGAAGGGGGGGCAAGTAAAAGGAGAGGAGGAGGAGGAGGAGGAGGAGGAGGAGAGGAGGAGGAGGGAGGAGGAGGAGGAGGAGGAGCAAGACAGGGGTGGGACTATGGGGGGAGGAGGACGAGGAAGGTGCCCTAGGGTATCCCCAGGGTCTACTCTGGGCTTACACTAGGCTTACCCTTGGGCTACTCAAGACGGCGAGGAGGAGGAGGAGGAGGAGGAGGAGGAGGAGGAGGAGGAGGAGGCACCCGCTGGCGGCGCGGCACGCGCCCCACGCCAGCGCGGCGGCCCTGAGCGGGATACAAGGCTGACGTTGGCGGTATATTACACGCCGCCGTGAGCGGGATATAAGGCTGACTTTTGCAGTACATTACATATTTGCTTTGTTTGTCTGTCCCATTCGATTGTTATATTGGTTATTCCAGCTGGTGTTATCAGACATGCGATTTGTTATTGTAGTGGCCTTCGGCCAGTGCCGCCGATCCGGGTCGCTCGGGGTTATTCTCCAGACGCAGAAATTATGGGCGCACACTCAAACGCACACACACAGTCACACCACTTAACCTGCGCCGCAGACATGCGCACGCAGCATCACCCACACACACATACTAGTTGGGAAACGCTCCTGTAGTACTAGTAGTAGTATTAGTAGTAGTAGTAGTAGTAGTAGTAGTAGTAGCAGTAGTAGTAGTAGTAGTAGTAGTAGTAGTGGTAGTAGTAGTAGTAGTAGTGGTTGTGGTAGTAGTGGTAGTAGTAGTAGAGGCCTCGTTCCGCGGCTTCTCTCGACTTCCCGCGGTCTCTCTCAAGTTTCGAGCACGCGGTGAGTTTCACGATATATGTGTGTGTATGTACGCGTGCATGCATGTATGCATGCATTGATCATGTGTGCCTGTGTGTAGGTACGTATGTATGTATGTATGCTTGTGCGCGTATGTATGTATTTAGTTTGTATGTATGTTTGTATGTGTGTATGATAATATGTGTGTATGTGTGTGAATGTAAGTATGTATGTCTGGAAGATTGTTTTTCTATGTATGCAAATGTGTTTAAATGTAGGTATGTATGCATGTGTGTATGGATGTGCGTTTGAAGAGCGAGGATGTTTCAAAGAAGAGGCACTCGGTGACGCGATCGTTGAGGGATAGGAGTGAGGTCGCAGAGGAGGAGGAGGAGAATGAGGAAGAGGCGATAACTTGAAGGAAAACGATGAGACGGAGGACATCCTGCCGGTGGCGCCCTGGGCGGTGCCGCGGAAGAAACCGGGGGCCTGCCGGAGGCAGTCTGGAGGCCTCTGGGGAGCTGTTTTGGGGCCTCTTGGAACCTCTTTTGGGCCTCTTGTGGGCTTCTTGGGGCCCCTTGGGGGTCTCTTGGGGCCTCCTGGGGGCCTCTTGGGGCGGAAAGCTCGGTTCTTTCGGTTCGTGGTCCCCCTCTTGGGCCCCTCTTGGGGCTCTCTTGGGGCCTTCTTGGGCTGTCCAGAGGCCCTCTTGGGCCGTCTTGGGGCCCTCTTGGGCCGTCTTGGGGCTCTCTTGGGCCGTGTTGGAAGCATCGTGGGCCGTCTTGGGACGGACTTGGGGGCCTCTTGGGCCGTCTTCGAGCGTCGGACGCCCGAAAAGGCAAGAACGCTAAAAACCCTGAGAAAACCAATGAAAATCAACGATTCTGGCCTCTTGGGGCCCTCTTGGGAGGCCTCTTGGAAGCTTCTTGGGGCGTCTTGGAGACACCTTGGGCCGTCTGGAGGCCATCTCGGGCGTCTTGGAGCGATTTTTCGGCGACTCGGGGCCCTCTTGGAACCCCTTGGGGGTCTCTTGGGCCCCCCCCCTCCTCCAAAGCGCCGGAAAAAGCGGAGCATGGCGCCCCCCCCCCCCCTATCTTCCACTCCCCCGGAGCGGCCCCGGGGTTCGCCGGAAACTCGCACCCCCCCCCCCCCCCCCACCCCCCCTTCCCCGGCAGAGCCACCCCGGCGACCCCCCCAGAGGCTGAAGCTCAGCCTCGAGGCTGTAGCTGAGACTCCTTGAAACTCACACGCCGGATCGGCGGATATTGGTTATTGCAGCTGTTTCGCCGGCTGGCCCGGCCGCATGGGCAGCGGGCTGGTGCGTCCGGGACTGGGACTCCACGCTGGGCTATCCCGGCGAGGGCCCCCCAGCGCCGCCGCCCGAGGCTACACCTCCCGGAGGTGATGACGCGATGGAGGACGTCGACGACGACGAGCTCACGCTGTCGCAGGGCGCGCCTGGAGGCGGCGGCCTGGCGGCCCAGCACGGCGCCGCGCGCGGGAGGGCAGACGGCGACCAAGCAGCAAGGCAGAGCAGGCGGCGTACAACGCAACAGTGGGCGGTCGACATCCAGAAGGCTACACCGCGTCCGGCGTCTTGCACCGGATGCGGCATCCCTTCCGAAACCAATGAGGTCAAGATCGCAACGTGGGGGAGCAGGGATCGAGGGCGTTGGCGGTGTGTCACGTGCGCCTGCCCCCACGCCCTGCCAGGGGACACTTTCACCCGGCGGCCGACGGGAGCAGCCAACGACGAACACGCTCACGCCGTGCAGGCCGCCTTCGCCCGCGCCGCGGCAGCAGGAGGCGACCGTCAGCAGTCCCAGCCAGCAGGGAGCGCCGAATTCCCTCCCCCAGTGCACCCTGCATGGGACACCGGGGAGCTTCCGAACCGCAGGTGGTGGGAAAGCCTCCCGTGGGACTCGGTCGTCAAGGTGGGGACGCCGACCTTCGTCCAGGTCCCCGACCGCTTCCGCGGGGCATTCGTCACGGCCCGCGCCGCTATCCTGGGAGCCTTGGCGGAGGCGGAGGCGCGAGGCGAAGCAGAGCTGGAGTGGAAAGCCCTCCTCCTCTTCGACGGCCTGCTGCTGGCTCGCCCGGGAGGGGGCGCGACGCGTGCGGAATCTCCGGAGGAGCGCCTTGCGTGGTTCTGGGGCGGGCAGTGGGCCGCCTTCTGGGGGGGCGCAGCCGGCCGGTCTACCCCGCCGCCGCGGGCGGCCGGCCAAGACACCGACGCACGGAGGGCGCTCCGGGTCCACACCTTAGCAGCCGCGGGAGAGGAAGGCCGGGCGCTCGGCGCAGCGCGGGGCGTGCCGCTTGCCCCGCGCACGGCGGACACTCTGGCCAAGCTGCGGGACTCCTTCCCGACGGGCGCCTCCAACGCAGCGGCCCTGCAGGCCAGGCCCCGGGCGGGAGTGGCCCCTGACGGGGACCTGTTCCAGCAGGTCTGCGAGGACATCGCCCAGCTCCTGCGGCGACCCCCGCGCTTGACGGCCCCGGGCCTCCTCGGCGCGCGCCTGGAGCACCTGGCCTCGTGCGCGGACGACCCGGCGGTCCTCGAGTCGATGGCGTGGGCGATCGGGAAGCTCACCTTCGGCAGCGTGCCGGAAGCGGCGCTGCAGGCCCTCCGGATCGGCGAACTGGCGGCCGTGGACAAGGGCGCTGGCGAGGTCCGGCCACTCCTGGTGGGCGCCACCCTCCGACGGCTGGGAATGAGGGCTCTCGCGAGGGTGCAAAAGGCTAGGCTCCACGCGGCGGCGGGGCCCCATCAGTACGGCGCGGGGCGCGCCAACGGGGCGGACCTCGTCTTGAAGCGACTACAGGCGCAGGCGGCGCGACGACGGAACGACGCGTTCATCAAGGTGGACGTGAAGGCCGCTTTCCAGAGACTGGAGCGGGGGCCGGCCATAGAGGCCATGGCGGAGCATGTGCCGGAGGTCGCCCGCGTGCTGGACACGTGGCACAGGGGCCCTGCGACCCACCTCTGGCGCGACGCGGCCGGCAACTTCGAGCCGGTGGAAAGCGCTTGGGGCTTCGACCAAGGCGACCCGCTGGCCCCGGCCGCCTACGCCGTCGGCCAACGCAAGGCCCTGCAACCCTTCCTGGAGCGCCTCAGCGCCCTCGACTCAGAGACGAGGATGTACTCCTACCTGGGCGATGCTTACCTCGTGGTCCCAGTGGCGCTGGCCGCAGAGGCGCTTCTCCTCCTGGAACAAGCGCTGGCTCCCTACGGCCTGGAGCTCAACCCAACCAAGACCTTGGTGTGGGCCCCGGCCGGCGCGGGGGGGGCCCCAGACGGGCTGCGCCCTCGCTACGTGGCAGCGAGTCCTGGGCTCGCACTTGAGGGCGCGCGGGGGCCAGGGGGACGCCCCCTTCCTCGGCCAGCAGGAAGGCGGCCTCGGCGCAGTCACGGACCGGCTCGGCGCCCTCTGGCAGGCTCTCCGGCCGCTCACGAGGCGCGGCCTGCGGAGGCAGGCAGCTGGTAGCTTGCTCGGCACCTACGCCGGGGCCGCTAGCCAGCGCGCCTTACGGGCAACCCTGGCGACCAACCCAGAGACGCAACGCTACGACGACGCGCTGGCCAGCTGCTGGGAAGACTTGGCAGGCAGGGACCTCGACCCGCTGAACCGGGAGGTCATCGGCACCTCGCGTAAGGAGGGCGGGGCCGGAGTGCAGTGGGCGCCCGACCGCCGGGCAGCCGCCTTCTGGGCCGGCTGGGCTTTCGCCATGGAACGGGTCGCTAGCGACGCAGGGGCGACCGCGAGCGAGCTGCTCGAGGCAGTGCCTGACCTGGAGCAGACGCTTGCCAGGGCGCGGGCTGAGCTGCGGCGGCTCGGAGCTGAACCAGCCCCCGGGGCTTCTCTCCTCGAGGCTCTCCAGAGTCAGGTTAAGCAGAGCAAACTCGCGAAACTTGTGCAAAAGAACGCCCGCGCGGCCTTGGGGCAGCGCTTGCCGGTTCACGAGAGAGCTCTGCTGCCGGGCGCTGGAGGCCCAGGCGCGGCTGCCTTCCTGCTGTGCCCGAGCGACCTGGCGTGCACCATGGGGGGCGAGCTCTGGTCGTCGGCGCTCCGAGCGCGGGCGCTGGTGCGAAGGCCCGAGTGCTCGCGGGCAGAACTGGCCGCGGCCGCCGACGCGCGCCAGAACAGGAGCCGCGGGGCCGGCGCGGCGGCGGCCCCCTGCTCGGCTCCACTGGGCGGCCGGGTCACGCACGCCGCCATCTGTGCCCACGGGGGCGGAGTGGTGGTGCGCCGCGGGAGGCTCGAGGATTCCGTGGCCGGCCTCATCAAGCGGTGGCTCCACCGCGACCCCTTGCAGGAGCAAAGAGTTCCCACGTGGGACCGCCAGCGGGAGCGGCGGCAAACCGACCCGCCAGACGCCGACCTTCAGGAGCGCGCCATCCTGGACATTGAATACTTCGAGGGCGCCGGGCGGCATTGGCTTGACGTGACCGTGCGTCGCCCGGCGGCAGAGCACGTCGTGGCTGGGGCCGCCCGCAGGCCAGGCGAGGCCGCTCGTGCAGCCGAGCGCGAGAAGCACGCGCGCTACCAAGGCGACCGCCTCACGCCCTTCGCGGTGGAGGCGCCGGGCCGCCTGGGGGGCGAGGCCCGCCAGTGGCTGGTGCGCCAGGCGAAGACGCTGCCGGCGGACCAGCAGGCCGCGGAACTCATCCGCGCCTACAAGGTGGTCAGCTGCGTCGTCTAGACGCAGCTGGCCCTGCAGCGCCGGAGAGCCGCCGGCCTTCGCTGAGCGCTGAGCCTCCGCTGTTTCTATTCTACTTTACCTCTTCTTCCCTTCCCCGCTCTTCCTCCCTCCTCTCCGCTCTCCCTTCGCCGGGGCCCCGCTTGACTGCAGTGCCACCGCGTTTTTTTTTGTTCCCCCCTCCCCCCCCCTTCCCCTCTTCTCCCCCGCTCCTTGCCTCCGGCGGGCGTGCGAGCGCCTAAGGGGAGGGTCTGGTGGCTCACACCTCCCCGCCGCGCGTCCGTCTCCTCCGTCTTCCGGTTCCCTCCTGCCCCCTCCCCCCTCCTCCCTCCCCCGGGCAGTTTTTTTTCGGGGTGTGTCCTGTCGCCAGCGCCCAGGCGGGCTGTCGCCCCCCGCCCGGGCGCCGAGGAAAAAAAAACCGGATGGACACACACCCGCGGAGTGAGGGTTTTGAGAGCATTGTGGTTAATCTTCTCGGCCTGGCGCGCACGGACTATCCTCACACGCCTGACGCCAGTGGACACCCGTCCGAAAGGTGGACGGGTGCTGGGGTCGCGGCAGCACGAGGGGGAGGAGGAGGAGGAGGAGGAGGAGGAGGAGGAGGAGGAGGAGGAGGAGGAGGAGGGGCAGGGCCACGAGGACGACGGAGCCATTCCAGGAGGAGGAGGAGCAAGAGGAGGAGGAGGAGGAGGAGGAGGAGGAGGAGGAAATGGACGCAGGGGGGGGGCGGCTTCAAGCTATCCCCCCCCCCTTCCTTTGCAAAGGGAGGGGGGCTTCCGAAGCGACCCCCCCCATCCCTTCGGGGCTCCGGCAAAATGGCGGATTCCCTCCCGACCGGGGCGCACCGCAGCCCTAGAGAACGCATTGGAGAATAACGTCGGCCCCTGTTTCGTTTTTTTGTTATCTTGTTTTCTCGGCCCCTGGTTCGTAGTCTCGTTTTCTCGGGCCCTGATTCCTGTTTAACGTTTTCTCATGTTCTCGGCCCGTGGCTCGTTTTCTTGTTTTCTCGGGTTGTCTCGTTCTCCTGGGCCGCGGTCTCGTTTTCTCTGACTCGCGTTCTCGTTTTCTCGTTTTCTCGGCGCCTGGGTCGCGGCCCAGTTTTCTCGGACCCTGCTTCGTTGTTTCGTTTTCTCGTTTTCTCGGCCCCTGGGTCGTGGCACTGTTTTCTCGGACGTTGGTTCGTATTCTCGTTTTCTCGTTGTCTCGCCCCCCGAGTGGTGGTTTCGTTTTCTCTGACCCTGCTTCGTTTTCTCGTTTTCTCGTTTTCTCGGTTCCTGGGTCGTGGTCTCGTTCTCTCGAACCAAGCATTTTCTGATGATTTCGGCCCTTGGGTCGTGGTTTCCTCAGCCCCTGGGTCGCGGGTCGTTTTCGCGTTTGTTTCAGTTCCTCGGCCCTTGGGTCGTGGTCTCGTTTTCTCGGGGCCTGGTTCGTTTTCTCGTTTGTTTTGTTTCCTGGGTCGTGGTCTCGTTTTCTCTGTTGTGGTTGGTGTGTGTCGTCCTCTTGTGTTTTTTTTGTTTGCCGATGGTTCGTAGTCTCGTTTTCTCGGGCCCTGATTCCTTTTATCGTTTTCTCGTTTTCTCGGCCCCTGGGTCGTGGTCGTGTTTTCTCGGCCCTTTGTTCGTTTTCGAATTTTCTGTGCCCTTGGGTCGTGGTCTCATTTGCTCGGACTCTGGTTAGTTTTCTCGTTTTTTCGTGTTCTCGGTCCATGGGTCGTGGTCTCGTTTTCTCGGGCCCTGGTTCGGTGTTTTTCCTTGCTGTTCGGTGTTTGTTGTTGTGTGTTGTTTTTGTCGGGCCCTGGTTCGTGATCTCGTTTTCTTGTTTTCTCGGCCCTTGGGTCGTGGTGTCATTTTTGCCCGGACCCTTGTTAGCTTTTTCGTTTTCTCGTGTTCTCGGCCCCTGGGTCGTGGTCTCGTTTTCTCTGACCCTGGTTCGTTTTTTGTTTTCTCGGCCCAGGGATCGTGGTCCCGTTTTCTCGGACCCTGGTTCGGTTTCTCGTGTTTTCCGTTTCTCGGCCACTGGATTTTGGTTTTGTTTGCTCTGGCCCTGGTTCGTTTTCTCGTTTTGTCGTTTTCTCGCCCCCTGGGTCGTGGTCTCGTTTTCCCGGGCCCCGGTTCGTTTTTTCGTTTTCTCGTTGTCTCGGCACCTCGATCGTGGTCTCGGTTTCTCGGGCCCCAGATAGTTTTTTCGTTTTCTCGGCCTTTGGGTTTTTGTCTCGTGTTCATGGCCCCTGGTTCGTTGTCTTGTGTTCTCATTTTCTCGGCCCGTGGGTCGTGGTCTAGTTTTCTCTGACTCTGATTCGTTGTCTTGTTTTCTCGTTCTATCGTCCCCTGGGTCGTGGTCTTGTTTTCTCTGACCCTTGTTCGTTTTCTTGTTTTCTCTGCCCCTGGATCGTGGTCAAGTTTTCTCGGACCCTGGTTTGTTTCATCGTTTTCGCGTTTTCTCTGCCCCTTGGTCGTGGTCTCGTTTTCTCGGACCTCGTTTCGTTTTCTCGTTTTCTCGGCTCCTGCGTCGTGGTCTCGTTTTCTCGGACCTCGTGTCGTTTTCTCGTTTTCTCGTTTTCCTTGCCGCTGGGTCGTGGTCCCGTTTTCTCGGGTCCTGATTCGTTTTCTCGTTTTCTCGGCCTTTAGGGTCGTGGTTTGGTTTTCTCCGGCCATGGTTCGTTTTCTCGTTTTCCCTGCCGCTGGGTCGTGGTCTCGTTCTCTCTGACCCCGGGTCGTGGTCTCGTGTTCTCGGACCCTTGTTCATTTTCTCGTTTTTTATTTTCTCGGCCCTTGGGTCGTGGCTTCGTTTTCTCGGACGGTGGTGTGTTTTCTCGTTTCCTTGTTTGCTCGGCCCCTGGTTCGTAGTCTCGTTTTCTCGGGCCCTGATTCCTTGTATCGCTGTCTCGTTTTCTGTGCCCCTGTGTCGTGGTCTCGTTTTCTAGAACCGATATTCGCGTTGTCTTGGCCTGGGCCGTGGTCTCGTTTGCTCGGACCTTGGTTTGTTTTTGGTTTTCTCGTGTTGTCGGCCCCTGGGTCGTTATCTCGTTTTCTCGGACCCTGGTTCATTGTCTCGTTTTCTCGTTTCCTCTGCTTTGGGTTTTTGTTTCGTTTTCCCGGCCCATTGTTCGTTTTCTCAGTTTCTCGGCACTTGGGTTGTGTTCTCGCTTTCTCGGGCCCTGGTTCGTTTACTCGTTGTATCGTTTTCTTTGCCCCTGGGTCGTGGTTTCGTTTTCTCGGGCACTGGTCTGTTTTCTCGTTGTCTCGTTGTGTCGGCCCCTGGGTGGTGGTCTCGTTTTATCGGACCCTGGTTCGTTTCCGCGTTTTCTGTGCCCTTGGGTCGTGGTCTCGTTTTCTCTGACCCTGGTTCGTTTTTTGGGACCCTGGTTTGTTTTCTCGTTTTCTCTGCCCCTGGGCCGTGGTCTCGTTTTTCGCACCCTGCTTCGTTTTCTCGTTTTCTCTGCCCCTGGATCGTGGTCCCGTTTTCTCTGACCCTGGGTCGTCGTCGTCGTCGGTCGTTGGTCGACGGGGCGGGCGCGGTTCCAGAATCCACTGCGGCCCGCGAAATTGGAACCGCTCTGGGGCGCCGCGCGATCATCGGAGGGGGGGGGATGAGGACAAGGAATGGGGAGGGAGCGAGAGGAGGAGGTTGCACAGGTATTGGTGGATTAGCTCTCACATCGCGACTGCACCTCGAGGCCGCCTCCTGGCCCCGGGCTCGTTTCCGAACAACTCGGCACGAAAGGCTGGTTCTGGTCCTGGGAAGGGCTGCGAGGACCCAGCCGGCCGGGCGTGGCTCTAGGACCCGTATCGCTCCGCCTCTTCTGGCGGGAGCGCGCGCGAAAGGGGGGGGGCGTGCGGGCGACGAGGAGGAGGACGAGGAGAAGGAGGGGGGGGGAGTGGTAGGATGGTCCTGCTAATGGTTTCCCCGAATCGCGCCTTCCTGGATTCCCTGGGTCGTCGTTCCCGTTTCCTGGGTTCGTGCCTCACTCGTTTCTTGGGTTCGTGCCTCACGTTTCCTGGGTTCGTGCCTACCGTTTCCCTGGGCCGTGTCTCATCCGGCAGACCGCCTCCAGTGGAAGGTGCTCTTCCTGGATGGCCGTGCTGTCGTCGCCTGCGGGGGGGGGTCTGCCAGGCACAGCAGGACAGCCCACGTGGCCGCGTACACCCAGTTGTCGGGTCTAGACTCATCTCCAGGTCGGTCAGGAAGCCGTCGTGGCTGGAAAGTTTGAGGCAGCGCTCAGCAAGGTCAATTGGGGCGTCGCCTGCAGGGCCGTGCACGAGTGGGCGCAGGCCCATGACGTAATGGAACACTGGCGCCAGGGCTGGGTCCGTCAGCAACCGAGCACCAGCCATTTCAGGTTCTCAGCCAGGTGATCGCATTTGTTGTCCTCGGGCAGGGGGCTGTCTGCCAGGGCGGCGAAGCTGAGCTCTTGCTGGTTCCGCACCTTCGGTGGCAACGTTTCTTTGGCCTTCCGTGCGCGCTCCGCCTCGATCCTCTCGGCACCCTCCTTCGGGGCCTCGTCGTGGACCCAGAGCCATGGAGGGAGGTAGGCAACCGGTCCATGGCCGGCCTCGGTAGCCATGGACCGGTTGCCAGCCGCTTCAGGGCTGGCGAACCGGAGCCAGAGCCCAGCGTCCAGGCCCCAGCGTGCCAGGACATTCAACTTCGAGTCGGAGGCGGCGTGGAACATTTTGCCGTGACCGACAGCTTCGATGCCCGCCTTGCTCCTAGTGTAGGCAACGTTGATCTGGTGCCGGTCGTTCAGGAACCCCCATGCGTGGCTGCTGTTGGCACGGGTGGTGGCGAGGATGACCAGGTCTGCCACGTCGTAACTGTAGATCAGGCCCTTCGACCCAGTCTGGGCCTGCCGGAAGACTGCGCGGTTGTCAGAGGGGCCAGCCTTCCCTTTGCCGGAGAAGCCTGGGGTCCTGGAGCGGCGCCAGGGTGCCTCTGGGAACATCTGTTTGGCTCAAGGGGGGAACTATGAAACATGTTGTTTTCGTTTGTTTTTGCCACGCCCTATTCAAGAGAAATCAACCGACTGGGTTTTGCATCGCGCGTCGGACATTTCAACGTCTGCCCAACCCGCACCCGACCCGCGTGGAATCCGAGAGGCGCCAAGCGGCGTTGGCTTTTGGCCAGCGGGGCCACGCAGGTTGCGGGAGGGGGCAGGCGCGCGAGTGTCCGCCCAGCCTTGTCAGCGACCCCAGAGGGCCGATCGGCCAGGGCCCGCCTGACACCCTGAAATCTTTACGCGGAGGTGTTGCGTGACTGTTGCGTTTCCTGAGGGTATCTTTTTTCCTGGCCCCCACAGAGCCCAGTGTGTTTCTTCGACCCCTGTTGCGTTTGAGGGGTATAAAGTGTTTTGAGGCCTGTCGCGGTCGTCAATCAGGCGCCCGTGCCCTTGGCAGCCGTCGCGAACGCTCAGGGCCCATCATTCGGGAGGTGGCGAAAGAAAGTTCGATTCCGCCCACGGACTCGCAGATCACTTACCATCGACGGCGCTAACTAGCCAGCGGGGCCGCTGGCCCCGAGGCGAGACCTCCACCAACGTTGGTACTGAAGAGCCTTGAGGGGAGCCAAGCTGTGTAACAAAAACGGAGCAGCAAATTATATTGTTTGTAGTCTGCACATTGTAAGCTACCAGGGACGGGCCCACGGACGCCCACTGGCCTGTGCAGTCTTCCTTGTGCCTCTTTCCTGGCCATAGGCCGCCTGGAAGACTACGGCGGATAAAGGCTAGCCTTTTCCGCGCCAACAGGGCATAATTTTGCAGCCGCAGGCCATCCTGACCATCCGCCAGGCCTGAAGTAGGTGCCCTTCGCATGCTGCGACCAGATCGCAGATGGTAGCCGCCTCCCGGATGTTGCAGAAGCCCTCGGCGTGGCCCGATGTGACCTCGTGGGAGTCGTCGTGGACAAGGAGGACGCATATGTAGTCGCCATCCCGTACTCCGTGCCGTTCGCCAGGCGGGGGCCATGGATAAATTGCCGGTTCCTCATCGGGTCGGCAAGGCCCGAAATTGATTCCTTCCATAGAAGCATTGGGGCGCCCATTACAGGATGTTGGGGTGCATCGACACTCAGCCAAGAGGATGTTGAAGCCTTCGTTGGGCCCAGCGATCGGGGAACAGCTGCATGACAGAGATGGGCAGGCCCATGGTGGACGCGCGCGTCGAGATGACCTCGGGGCTCAGCTGTCTTTCGTCGCCTACGATGATAGCCAGGCCGCCTGCCCGTCCCAGGAGTCTCAGGGAGAAAGCGGCCAGGGCCTTCCTAGACTGTCCGGCCTCGTCCAGGATGTGCAGCAGGACCTTTGGGCAGCGGTTCGCTGCGAGTTCGCGAGTGGTGAGCCTGGCCTCACTCAGCAGCTTTTTCCTGAATTTGTTGAAAGGCTTGGGGCCACACCCTCCCCCGAACGGGTGATAACCCTTTGCTGCCAGGAACTTCCTCGCTGGGGTCAGATCCGGGTTTCTGCGCAGGTGCCTTTGTCTTCACGCGCCCGGCGCATTGCGGAGTTGGGGTACGTAGTCGGTGGCTGAGCTGAGGCGACCAGCCCCCTGGGCCTTTATGTCCGCGACCTTGACTGATCCAGCAAATAGACCGACCGCCCAGCCAGGGAGTACACAGGCCACCCACAGATTCATGGCTGCGGCTACGGTCTTGGTCTTGCTTGTGCCAGACGGGCCTTGCACCAGGAGGGCCACGGCTTGGAGCGACTGGGTCAGGACCAGGGGTTGCGAGCCGTTAAGCACGTGCCCATCGGCCGTCTCCTTCGCGTTGGCCAGTGTCGGGGTGGGGCAAAACTGCTGTTGACAGTCGTGTTTTGGTGCTCGCACAGGCATGTTGTGGCTCTCGCAGGCTCGACCCCCCCCCGTAATTAGCGGACGCCACGGGAGGGGAAAACTTGCTAATCTCACCCAGAGTGACCACCCCAGGTTTTCTTGCGCCACCTTGGAGCCCCTGGGGAGGGCCCTCTGGGCCTCGCGAGTGGTGCTCTGGAGACCGCCTGGGCCTCCCTGAAGAAGCCGGGGGCTGCCTGCGGCAAGTCCCGCCACCGTGGTAACCCAGCATTCCGAGTGGCGTCTGTTCGCGGGGGCACAGGAGGCCGTGACGCTTGACACCTCGTATCTCGGGCGAGGCCTGAGAGAGCCGTAACACGTGGTTCCTTCTTGGGCTCCTGTGACAGTCTGTTGGTCTTCGGGCCAGGACCACCTCCCGGCAGCCCCCGACCATCCCATCGCCCGGCGTTCCGCGCACGAGCCTCTCTGCGCGGGAGACCACCTGGGCGGAGTGGAGGCGGCTCATCGCCTCCCGCTACGAGGGGGCGCCCCCTCGGAAGGGCGGGCGCGGTGCAGGCCGCGGCCGCGGCCAGGTGGGAGCCAAGGAGCCGTCTGGCGGCCTCGGCTCTACGGGCGAAGGGGCGACGCAAAAGTAGTCTCCCAGCGCAGATCCGAAGGCCTCCGTCTCTGCGCCCCCCTGAGAACCGGGCGCTGCAGTGTCTTCACAGCGGGCGTTTTCGCTCGGTGTTGGGCCCAGGGACCCTCACGGATCGATTTTGCCCGAAAAATGCCGCAGAAGGATGAGGTCCAGGGCTTTAGTCGTGATCTATCACGATGTTGCATTTTTTCGCCACCTCGGATCTCAGGGCCCGCCGTCTCATAGAAGGAAGACGTACCGATGCCGTTGCCCGTCTTGGAGAGCCCTCGTCGCTACGGCTGGATGTTCCTCGAAGTGCTGCTCATATTGCGCCCCAGGAGAGGTATGGGAATAGCGGCATCGGTACCCTGTTGTTCCCCTACTCTCGGTGCGATCGAGACGGAGATGGACAGTTTTTTTTTGCGACTGGCCTTCTCTGTGGATGCAGGCTACTTTGGTTATGATGTTGACGATGAGGCGCTTCGCGATTCAGGGAAACTGGGGGGCTTGACCAGAAGGTAGCAGCGGACTTGCGTGTGGGGCGAAGATCAGAAGCATTGCCTGGCCTTCTGAAACAGGATTCGTTGTCGGTGTCGCCGCGGACGTCGTCTATTTGGGGCAAGCGTCGCTTGCTCAACAGCGGCCGCTGTTGGTTTGGGGTACAGGTTGCTGGTAGGCATCGTCCCCATAATGTCCGTTCCGTTCTGGACGTCCCAATTGCTCTTGCTGCCGATACACGTGCTGCTTCCTCATCCGCCCTCCGCATCCATGCCTCTTCCTTCTCACGGTTCCACGTGGCACCACCAGACGCACCTCCAACCATTACAAGGATCAGGGTCGGATGATTCGAAACATGTGCTACGCTGCTCGCTACTTCATGATGATACGCATGTAAAGCATCATATCGGCATCGGCGAAGGTCGAAGGATGATGAACGTTCTCTTCGTCCTCATCCTCCGTCCTCCGCCTCACTCTTCATTTTGCTCGTGTTCCCTCTCCTCCTCCTCCTCCTCCTCCTCCTCCTCCTCCTCCTCCTGAGTTACCCATGTCAACGATATAACGCAAACCATGCCAATAGTAATGGAAACCCGTATCGACAGTACTGGAAACACGTGGCGGCAATGATGCAAATTTCCCACGCACAATCAAGGATCCCACATAGGTATGCACTGCGCGCAATCGGCGGCGCAGCGAGAGCGGGGTGAGACAGCAGGCTGGCTAAGCAGGCCTAAAGGAGGAGGAGGAGGAGGAGGAGGAGGAGGAGAAGGAGGAAGAGGAGGAGGAGGAGGAGGAGGCGGAGGAGGAGGAGGAGGACGAGAGGGAGGGGGAAGAGGAGGAGGAGGAGGAGGAGGAGGACGGAGAGGAGGAGGAGGAGGAGGAGAAGGAGGAGGAGGAGGACGGAGCAGGAGGAAGCGCATGCGCTGGAGCATCTCCGTCCACTCGCCTGAACCACATCGGCAGCCGCTCCTCCAGCAGCACGTCGACTGTTTGCTGGCCGTTGGCTGGCAGCGGAGGGCCAGCGCCAGAGTCGCGCACCAGGTCGGCCGAAACCTCGACCCGCCTCCGGGCGTAGCGGTGCGCCTGATGGCCGCCATTCTTGTACGCAGCCTGCGTCAAGCTGCGCCAGCCGTCTGCTGCGCCCGGGCATCGGCGCGACAACGCCGGGCCAGCTCCTGCTCAGCGAGGCGTATGGTTGACTCGTCAGTGCACCCTTGGCACCTGTCGTGAATCACGCCCACCAGCCGCTCCTTGACCAGCGGGCCGACGTCGGGCAGGTCGAGGCCGTAGACGATCGCCTTCATCTGGTACCTCCTTTGTATCAATTTGGCTCGGCCTCGGTGCCCTGGGTGGGCTCGCGCCGCCGTCTAAGCTTGCTGGAGCAGGCCGTGCACCGCGATCCACTGCACTGCATTGTGGCGGGCTCGTGACGGTTGCGGGATTCCCGCTCACACAAGGTCCTCAACGGGACCTCTTTAGTGCGTGGCCCCGCAGCCCGGCCAGTGTGCTTCCGCACCTCGGTCGGCCCAATACCGTGAATTCGCGCGAACTCGAACCACTCCGAGATCATCATGGCCATCGGTGCTGCGGAGTGCTTGCCCGCAGCCCAACTCCAGGGAAACGCTGGGTCTTCCAGCTGAGGTCCACAGGGGGCCTCGCACTCAAAGGCCTTGAAGCGCAAGGGCCGGGTGATCTGGCGCCCACCCCGCAGACCCTCCAGGCTAAGGAGCACGGGAGCATGCGGGTGGACTGGAGCCTCTGGCAGCACCCGCACAGCTGCCGCGCACGTCGCCAGCGCTTGCGGTATAACGAGATAGTCCAGCACGCACTCCGGCACGCCGTCCGCCGCCTGGGATTGAGGCGGCACCGCGTCCGCTGCCCGGTGAGCCTCGCAGCTGCCATCCCAGCATGTCGCACTTGCCCCCGCCACCACAACGCCGCGCGTGGCCCGCATGAATCCGGACGATTCCAACTCCTCCGGCGAGACATTCCAATCAGCTTGAATGACCCACACCCTGTCGAGGCCCAGGACCACCTTCACTAAGCTCCAGAGGAGGTCGACGTTGCCCTTAATTTAATGCATACGCCCATACGCCCGTCACCGCGTAGACGGAGAGGAGGGCTAGTCCACCAGGCAGGCCCACGTCGAGCACCGGGCCGACGACCCGATGCTTGTACCCGTCCAAGTGCATCAATTCGAGCGGCGTTGATGCCACCGCACGGTGGACCAGCGTGGCAACGCCGCCAGACAGATCTCTCTAGCGGCCCAGGCCCGGTAGACAGTGCCTTGCCCATGGCTGCTTGGCGGTGCCACTCCTTGGCCAGGCCAGCGGCGCCGAGCAGCTTCTCGTGCCGCGGTTGGCCGGCGCGAGCCGCCCGGCGCCCTCGCCCGCCAGCGGACGGGGGGCCTTCCCCCGCCTCAGCCAGGCATGCATGACCGTCCGCTGCCCATCACTCGAGGAGAGCAAGAAGACTTCCCCACGAGTTGATGTTGACCCCCACGATGCTGAGGCAAGAGGTGCGGCTCGTCGCCGCAGGACCTCCTCCCTCTCTCCCGCAGCCTCCTCTTTCCTCCTCTCGCCACCTCCTCTAAGCGGCGCTTCCTCGCTGCTGCAGCGGGATGCCTGGCAGACTGTTCCGCCGCCGCCAGCTCAGGGCGTAATGTTGCCCTTCAGACTTCTTCTTGCCAATGGTCTTGGCGACCAGCTGCCCAGCCAGCCGCACGGCCGCCTTGGCCTTAGCTCGCCTGGCAGGGCGATCGCCGCCATCACCAGCAGCAGCAGCGCTGGAGTCCAGCTCGTCCAAGACCTTGTCGAGGGCTGCCTAGTCGCCTAGTCCTCCTCATCGAGCATGTCGAGGTCGGGCATGTCTTGGGGGGCGGCCTCCTCCTCCTCCTCCTCCTCCTCCTCCTCCTCCTCCTCCTCCTCCTCCTCCTCCTCCTCCTCCTCTCCTCTGGCGCCGCCTCCACCTCCTCCGCGTCTGGAGGATGGATGGATGAGGATGAGGATGAGGATGAGGATGAGGATGAGGATGAGGATGATGCTGATGATGATGATGATGATGATGATGATAATGATGATGATGATAATAATGATGATGATGATGATAATGATGATGACGATGATGATGATGATGATGATGATGCTGATGATGATAATGATGCTGATGATGCTGATGATGCTGATGATGATGGCAAGACGCTGACGATGATGACGATGATGGTGTTGATGCTGATGATGATGCTGATGATTCTGATGTGTGACAGATAGTCGATGTTATGGTAGACGATATATGATGTTGTTGCTGCTGATGATGATGGTGGTGATGGTGATGATGGCGCTGCTGATAATGTTGATGTACCTTATGATGATGTTGCTGCTGCTGCTGATGATGATGATGATGATGACGATGATGATGATGACGATGATGATGATTATGATGATTATGATGATGAGGCTGACGATGATGCTGGTGCTGGTGCTGATGATACTGATGCTGATGAGGAGGAGGACGAGGAGGAGGAGGAGGAGGAGGAGGAGGAGGAGGAGGGAGGAGGACGAGGAGGGATGATGACGAGGAGGAGGACGAGGAGGAGGAGGAGACGAGGAGGAGGAAGAGGAAACGGAGGGATGCATAACAAAAATAAGGAGGAGGACGAGGCGGCGGAGGAGGAGGAGGAGGAGAGGGACGAGGGGAGGAGTGAAGAAAGGGGAGGGGACGAGGAGGCACGAGGGCGGAGGGGAGGCGAAGCGAAAAGTGAGTTTGCTCCTCTCGCTCCGCCTCGCAATTGCGGCGGATCGCGGCACTTGGCCCTCGTGGGCCATGCCGTTCAGGCCGTCTCTCTCCTCACCTGCTCCTCCGATACGGATCCGATGAGGCGCAACATTTTCTCTCACGCGGACCACGGCGCCTCACCCTCTGAGACGCGAGCTCGCGGCCCGGCAGCTTGTGTGCCCGGGCCGCGGCCGCCTGCCCCCCACGGCACGGCAGCATGTCTGCCAGGGCCGCCTGTGTCCACTGGGATCATGTGTGCCCCGACCAGCAAGCTGGCAAGCGCACGTTGGCCTCCTGTGCCCACTGTGGGGCCGAGAGAAACGCCATTGGAGGCCCCACCTCAAAAAGGTGAGGGCGGGTGGGGCCTCAAAAAGCTGGCCCCGCATTGGGCCTTGAGCCCAGAGGGCCAGAGGAGGGAGAGGCTACGCGCGCGAGCAAAATCCTCTGTTACAACTAACGTCCAAGTTTTGCTCCTCTCGCGTTCCGCCTCGCAATCTCGGCGGATCGCGGCACTTGGCCCTCGTGGGCCATGCCGCTCAAGCCGCCTTTTTCCCCACCTCTTCCTCTGATGCGGATGCGATAAGGAGCACCTTTTATTATCTCACGCGGACCACGGCGCCTCATCCTCTGAGGCGCGAGCTCGCGGCCCGGCAGCCTGTCTGCCCGGGCCGCCTAAACCCCGCGTGATCTGGCGCTTCCCGCTACACCACGCGCGCCGCGAGCCACGGGCCCACCTCGAGAGTCCTGCCCGCACTGGAGGGGAGACCTAACCCTGCCACTACCCAGCACTCGTGCGCCAGTACCGCCCGTGTTTTTGTTGCGCCTCGGCAAGCGGCCGCTCCTCAGCCTCGCGAGGCCCCACCTGCGCGTTAGCCCTTGGCCTGTACGGCCGGGCGAGGTACCCTGCGCCTCGAGATCAAAGGCCCCTCACGGTTGCCACACCTCTCCTCTTCAGACCATGGTCAGGTCCGCGTCTGCCACACTGCTGGCCACGCCCTGCGCCATGTCCTTCGCCCCCCCCCCACAGGTAGCACTGGAACGCGTCGCTGTTCCAGCGCCCCCACCGCTTCACCAGCGTTGTTTCTATGAACGCCGCGCACAGCGCGGATGCTCCACCGATCCGCAGGCCGTGGGAGCCGAGGTCGTTCGGGCCCACTCCCTCTGCCACAGCCGACTGCATCACCGCGCGCTGGACGCTTGCTCGCGTCACCAGCCTGGTGTCGTCATAGGCGAAGAGTGGGTCGTACATCCTCGTCCCTGAGAACCTTTTGGACAGCGCGCCAATGGATCACCCTGTAGTTGAAAAGGGGGCGTGTGCTCGCAGAACACCCCCCCCTCCCCCCCTTCAAAAGGGGAGGAGATGTTCGACCTTCCCCCCCCATTTCCCCCTCGAAGGGGGGAGGGGTCCGGACCCCCCCCCTCCCCCCCTTGGTGTTGGAAAGGGGGGGGATGGGGGTTCGACCCCCCCCACACCCCTCTTTGCGCCGAGCAGGGGGCCGGGGATAGGGCCTCTCCCGCAAGGGGGGGGGTCTGGCTTCGCGATAGTATACATATAACGGCGCACCGGGTCCGGGGGCCCGGGGCCGGGACCCCGACCGCAAATGTGGGCCCTGGGGGGCCCGGAGGCTCGTCGGACCGCCGGACGCCGTCCAAGATCGTTCGCAGGCGGCTTCGGAACGCGCTCCGATGGCTCCAGATGCCTTCCAAGACGCCTGTCATGACACCAAGAAGGTCCCAGAAGCCTCCAAGACGCTTCGAGAGGCAGCCCAAGAGAGGCCCAAGAAGCAAAATTCGTGCCATTCCGATGGGAAAACGTATATTTTTCGCATGTTCGCCTCTTGGGCTTTCACCGCGTCCAAGACGGCTCCAAGGCTGCGCACGAGTGGCCCAGGACGGCCCCAAGACGGCCGAAGAGAGCCCCAAGACGAGTTCGAGAGGGGTCCCAGACGGAGAAAGCCAACCTCGAATTCCGAGCTTCCGGCCCAAGAGGCTCCAGGAGGCGCCAAAATGCCGCCAAGAGGCGCCAAAAGGCTCCCAAAAGCACCCCAAGACGTTCCGAGAGGCACCCCAAGAGAGGTCCAAGAAGCAAAAATGGTCGCATTTTTATGGGAAAACGTATGTATACTTTTCGCATGGTCGCCTGTTGGGCTTTCACCGCGTCCAAGACGGCCCAAGAGGCCTCCAAGACGGCCTAGGAGGCCTCCGGGAGCGCTCCAAGGCTGCGCACGAGTGGCTCAGGACGGCCCCACGACGGCCCAAGAGAACCCCAAGACGACTTCGAGAGGGGTCCCAGCAGGAGAAAGCCACTCTCGAATTCCGAGCTTCCGGCCCAACACATCCCAGGAGGCGCCAAAACGCCGCCCAGAGGCGCCAAAAGGCTTCCAAAATCAGCCCAAGACGTTCCGAGAGGCACCCCAAGAGAGGTCCAAGAAGCAAAAATGGTCGCATTTTTATGGGAAAACGTATGTATACTTTTCGCATGGTCGCCTGTTGGGTTTTCACCGCGTCCAACACGTCCGAAGAGGCTCCCAAGACAGCCTAGGTGGCCCCCAAGAGAGTTCCAAGACGGTTCACGAGGCGCCCAGGACGGCAAAATTGGGCTCCAAAATGGCCTAAGAGAGCCCCAAGGCGTGCCCGAGATGGGTCCCTGAGGGAGAAAGCCATTGTAGAGTTCCGAGCTTTCGGCCCCAAGAGGCTCCAGGAGGCGCCAAGAGAGCCCCAAGAAGCCCCCACGAGAGACCCAGGACGCCCCAAGAGGCTCCAAAGGCGGCCCAAGAGAGCCCCAAGATGGGCCCGAGAGGGGTTCCACGCAAGTTGTTATTGTATCGCTCGGGAAAGAACGAGGATGAGGAGGAAGACGAGGAGGAGGAGGAGGAGGAGGAGGAGGAGGAGGAGGAGGATTCCTGGGTTTGTGACTCGACATAACCTAAGCGCGCGAAGCGCACGCGTGTTTCTAGTGAGTAGCAAATGGAGAGTATTGAGTAGTGGGTAGTGAATAGCGAGTAGTGGGTAGGTTATAGCGAGTAGTGAGGAGCGAGGGGTGGGTAGTGAGTGGTGCGCAGTGAGTAGTGAGTAGTGAATAGTGGGTAGTGGGGAGTGGGTAGTGCGTAATGAGTAGCGAGTAGGGAGTAGCGAGTAGTGAGTTGTGGGTCGCGAGTAGGGCATTGTGAGTAGTGAGTAGCGAGGAGGGAGTAGTCAGTAGTGAGTAGCGAGTGGGGAGTAGAGAGTACTGAGTAGTGAGTAGTGGGTAAGGAGTAGGGAGTAGGGAGTAGTGAGTCGAGGGAAGTGAGAAGTGGGTATTGTGTAGTGGGTAGTGGGTGGTGCGTTGGGAGGAGCGAGTAGTGAATAGTGAGTAGTGAGTCGTGAGTAGTGAGTAGTGAGTACTGCATAGTGAGTGAATTTTGACTAGTGAATAGTGAGTAGGAACAAGTGAGTAGTGAGTAATAAGTAGTGCGTAGTGGGTCGTGAGTATTGCCTACCGGGTAAGTAGCGAGTAGGGAAGATGGAGTAGCGAGTAGTGAGTCGTGAGTAGTGAGCAGTGAGTACTGTGTAGGGAGTAGCGAGTCGCGAGCAGCGGATAGTGAGTGGTGACTAATGGGCAGTGGGTAGCGGGTAGTGAACTGTGAGTACTCAGTAGTGGATAGTGGTAAACGAGTAGGGAGTAGTGCGTAGCGAGTAGCGACAAGTGGGCAGTGAGTCGTGTTCAGTGAGTAGTGAGTATTGGATACTGGGTAGTGAGTTGGGAGTAGGGAGTAGATAGTGCGAATGGAATGGGGAGTAGAGTGTAGGGAGTAACGAGTAGCGAGTAGCGAGTAGTGAGTAGTGAGTAGTGAGTACTGTGTAGGGAGTAGCGAGTGCCGTGTAGTGGAAAGTGAGTAGTGAGTTGTGGGCAGTGAGTAGTGGGTAGTGAAGTGTGAGTAGTGGATAGTGGTTAGTGGGTAGGGAGTAGTGATTATTGATTATTGGATCGTGAATTGTGAGTAGTTAGCAGTGAGTAATGAGTACTGAGTGGGGAGCATGGAGTAGTGAGTAGTGGGTAGAAGGTAGTGAGTGGTGGGTAGTGAGAAGTGAGTCGTGAGTAGTGAGTAGTGAGTAGTGAGAAGGAGTAGTGAGTAGCGAGTAGTGAGTAGTGGGTAGTTATAGTGCGTAATGAGTAGTGAGTACTGTTCGGGGCTAGGATTTGGATTTTGGTTATAGGGCTATGGGGTCGGGGTAAAGGGCTGGGATTTGTGTTCGGGGCGGTAGAGGTCGGGTTCCGGAGCCCGGGGGCGCCGCGGCGAAAGGGGGGAGAAGGGGGAGGGGTCGAATTCTGGCGGCCAAAAGGGGCGACGGGGGGGTTCGCCCCCCCCCCCCCCCCCCCCCCCCCCCCTTGAAAGGGGGGGTTGGGGGGTCGCCGACCACGGATCGGGAAGGGGGGGGTCGCCGACGACGGATCGGGAGAAGGCGGAGAGGAGGGGGGGGCCCGACGACGGATCGGGGAAGGGTGGGGGGGGGGGGGCAACCCCCCCCCCCCCCCTCGGGGAGATCCAGCGGCGCGCCCTCAACTTTCCGCGCGCCCCGCCCTCGTAGATCGTCGGGGCCCCCGCGACGCAGCTACTTTTCCGCAGACTGCCGTCGCCTCGACCCCGAAACGGTCGCGCCACTTGCGGCGATTGTGCTGATCGGTCTTGCTGGCCCGGAACTCGATGACGACCTCGTTCGCTTCGGGCCAGTTCCTGCACGGCGCGCCCGCCGCCTTCGGAGTGATGTCGACCCCTCGCAGACCTTTGCCGCTCGCGTAGCCGATCCTGTCACCGGGCACGCACTCGCTAGCCTTCAGCAGGAAGAAGTAGCCCGTTGCCACCGCCACCCAGAGGGCCGCGCCCTCGCGAGACCATTCCAGCTGCAGCTCATCATCCTGGGGGTGACCGGCTTCTTCCGCTTGGCACCCCCGTCGCGAACCCCGATGCCGTCGATCGCCATCCAGGGCCTTCCTGCGCCCGCCGACAAATCGCCCGCGCCGAGGGCCAGGTGCCAGGCGCGGACAGCGCCCAGGCACCGCTTGATGGCGCTTACCTTCTTGCACGACAAGCGCGCGACAATCGCCTGCAGCAGCCCCTCCCCTTCTCTCCGACTCGCGAGCGCGACCCCCCGCAGCGGGCCGATACCGCGCGCGGCAAAGGGGCAGTCACCACCGCCAGTTCAAGTTGTGCGACTTGATGGCGGAGTTCGCCAGCCTGTCCAGGATGAGGTCCAGTTTGGCCTTTCCCCCCGTCCTCGCGCGACTCGAGGATCAGATCGCACGGCAAGGCCGTGTCTTGGACAGCTTCCGGCCCGAGCTGGTTTGGCGGCCGGTGCTGCGCTGGGCCCGCGCTCTCGCCATTGCGCTTCTTCTTCTGGGAGATAGCTCCAGCCCTGCGCCCCTCTGCCTCGCGCGGCATCTGCGCCGCCGGGGCCCGGTCGAGCCATCCCCCCCCCCCTCTGATCGGGGTGGCCCCGGGTCCTGACCAGTTTGCACAGCTGCTCGCGCGCCTCCCCCCGCTCCAGGCATCCGCTCTTCCTGCTGCCATCTGCCTCGCGGCCTCCACGCCCGCCTTCGCCTGCCCCCCGGTCGACCCCCCGGGCGAAATGCGCGAGGCGCTTGGATGCCGTTTGCCCCCGCACGCGAGCCTCTTGAGCCCCTGGCGTCGTCGAGGCAACGCGTCGCAGCCTCCGGGTCGACGCCGGCGCCACCGTCGGGGCCCCGGCCCTCGGGCCCTCGCCTCCTACCCAAATGCTCGGGCCCGCGCCCCGGCGCGGCAGGCTGCGGGGCCCCCCGTAGCCTGCCCCCCCCCACCCCGCGTTCCTGGGCAGTTCGCTCCCCCTTATCAGCCCTGATGGCATTAGCCCGCAGGGCTACCATCCTCGCCTTCTCCTCGGCGCCCGTCGCCCCCGCCCGCGCGCGCTCTGCCTCCTCGCGCATCCTGCGGCGAGCGTCTCGGGCGAGGGCGGCGGGCGCTCCTCGCCGGCGCCGCTGCTGCCCAGCTCTGCTGTCTCAGGCCGACCGCTGCGCGCGTCGGGGGGTTCGCGCCATGGTCGGCGCCGCTGGGGGAGGGCCCCTGACCTGGCCGCAGCGCCGCCGCCATCGATCGCCGCGGCGGCCTCCCGCGGGGCGCCTCCTTCTGCTTCTTCTCCCTCTTCCCGCGAGCGCCCCCGCCACCCTGCGGGGGCGGGGGGCCCGCGCCCTGCCCGCGCGCAACCTCCTCTCAACGAGGGCAGCGATCGATCCCGCCCTCTGCCCCGTCATCTCCTGCATGCCTACCTGCGCACTCGTCGCGGAAGTAGACCGGTTTCCGGGTCGAGGCTGGGGCGCCGTGCTCCTCGCGGGGGCAGCCGGGCAGGAGGCGCGGCATAGGCTCGCGCCCCTGCGGTTCCTGGGCGGGGCTTTGGTTTGCACCCGCGGGGGCCGCGCCGTTGGCTGGCACTGCCGTCGTGCGCGCGGCGCCAGCCGGCGCCTGCCGCGGCTCGCGGGCCGTCGCCCCCTCGGCCCTCGCTGTCCTCGGGGGCGTCGCGGGCGCCCGATGCCTCGCGGCTGCCCGGGCCCCCCAGTTGCCATCGTTCTCCACGGTGTCCGCGCGCCACTCCCCATCCCCAGCTCCCCCTCCTCAAGCTGACGCCGGGGCCTTCGCTCCTCGCGCGCCTGTCGTCGGCGCCCAGGTGCCTCGGCGCGGGGGCGCCGCGCGACCCCCCCCGCCGCCCCCCGCCTCGCGCCCCTCGCGCGCGGGGCCATGCCTTCCGCCATCCGTGCGCCAGCTGGTTCTGCAGCAGTGGGAGACCGGGAACTCCTGCGCCAGTCGGCATCGGTTGCAGCCCGCCACGCTGCGGGGCGGGGCGCCTTCGCTGCCCCGCCTTCGACGGCGCACCTGGCTGCCCGCCGCCTCGCCGTCGGGCTCCGTCCTGCGCGCCGCGGGGAATCTGCCCCGGGGCGTCGCGGAAGTCTCGGATCCCTCATCAGGCCCCCCCCCCCCCCCCGAAGGTCTGCGCGCCCGCGGAGCCCCGCCCGCCCCCCCGAGTATCCCCCGTGACCTCGAGGCAATTGCTCGGAGAGAAAGGCGGCGGCTTCGGCGGCGCCAGTGGCGCCCCCGCTGGCGGGGGCGGCGGGTCTCCCGCGCTGGCCTCGGCGGGCGCCGCCTTGGCCGGGCGCCCCCTGCCGCCGCGGGCTGGACCTGCCCGCCCGCCCCCCGAGCGGGCCCTGCCGACGACGCCGCGCCTGCAGATGGGAGCTCGTCGCCCCTTCTTTTGGGCCGCAGCGGTCGCCGCTCGCGTCTTTCGCTGCCGAGCCTCGCAGCACTGGCCGCGCCACCACTCCCCGTTGGCGTTGCGGCATGCGCGGCGGCAGCGCCAGCCCTCCGCGAACTCGAGCTGGGCGCGACCGCCTCGGCCAGGCCTGCGGCCTGCCGCAGGCCGCCCCCCCCTGGCCAGCGGGCGCGCCCCTGCCTCGCACCCTTCCTGCTCGCCCCTGCAGTGCTCGAGACGCCTCCTCGACCGCCGCGTCTGCCAGCTGCGGGGTGGCCGACCGAATGCTGCCAGGGCGCCCTCCTTGTCGCCCTCGGTGACAACTCTGGGGAACTTCGCCATCGCGCCGCCCGTCAGCTTCCAAATCTCTCCCGCCCCGAGCTGCCGGGCGTCTGGCGGAGGCCCCTTCGGATCCAGGATGGGGGCGCGGTCGCCGACTCGCCCGCTCGCCGCCCCAGTCCTGATGCTCGGAGCGGGGCCCTCGGCTGAGACGACGATCTCCTTGGCCTCTCCGGCCCCGGGGCGCCGGTGGCCGCGCGGCCACGCCCCCCCCCCCCCCCAGACTTCTTCGTTTTGGGATGCGCGTGCCCAGGGCCAGCTCGCCCTCGCCGCCGCCCAGGCGGACCGCGCGCGGGCGCAGCTTGCCCGCGCGCGCGCGGGCGCTCATCGTCTCAGCGCGCTCCTGACCCAAGCTGACGGGCTCGCCATCTCCTCGGACGGCCACGACGACCCGCCGTTGCCGGGCCGCGGCGCCGCCAGGATCCGCGCAGTTCACTTCGACCTCCTCCCAGCTGTAGCCCGCCGCCTTCAGCGTCGCGCCCGCGGGGGTCAGCTCAGCTGGTCCCGGGGCATCCGCTACCGCAACCTTAGCGTCGACTTGGATGATGAGATCCGCCCAACGCCTCGCCTCCTCGCCGTTGTCGTTCGCGAGGCTAGCCGCCGCTGCGTACACCTTCCCCTGCGCGCGACTGGCCCACTCGGCCACTTCTGGCGGCCGCAGCGCGCGGCCAGCCCCTGGCGCTCCAGCCGCGCTGCGCATACATGCGATGGCGCCCTCTTGGCGCTCGCCCTGCACGGGGCCCCCAGGGCGCGTCTCCAGCCGACGAAGACCACGCATCTTAAGGGTGCGTTCCCGATGATGGGGCTCGCGACGCGGTGCCGCCAGCTGTTGGGCTGCGCGCGCATCCTCGTCACTCTGGCCTCCCAGGTCAAGGCCCGGTGCAGCCAGCCCTTCGGTGCTTTGCCCAGCTCTCTCGCAAGCTGACCACCTCGTGCCCCTTCTCAGCCGCGAGTGCCGCTGCCTCTTCGTTCTCCACGCGGGAGCAGGTGTCCGCGGTGACGTTGTATCACGTGCGAAAGTACGCGCTGGCCACCTCGCAGCCGTAGACCGACACCAGGTGCGTGATCATTCAGATGAGGAAGCCATGGTAGCGGTTTTGGGCTCGTCGGTCCTGCAACCAGCAAAGGACAGTGCAGGTGTCTTCGCGGCACATGATAACGCCTCTCTCCCACTGCCCCTCCGCGCCCGCCTCGGCCGCGAAGGTGGCCAGGTTCCTGAACTCCGCGATCGCGATGGTAGCCTCGTCATCCTCATCGACCCCCACTGCCTCCCTGAGCGCCTGCTACCTCACGCAGGCACCCCGTCGCCCAGATCACCTGGCGCTGCGCACCTGGGGGATCCAGCCTCTTGTCGATGGAGAGCATGCCCGACGGCGCCCCGAGGAAGCGCGGTTTCCACTTCGGGCGATCCGCGGCCAGGACACGAGCGACTTCGGCTCTCGAAAATCGACCGCGCCAGGGCCCCCTTGGCGTTGCTGTCTCGGGGCCCCGTTAGCCTCCGAGGACGCCCCCTCATCAGGGCGCCCGTGGCGCCACCAGGCGCCGCGTGGCCGGCGTGACCAGACACCACTATTGGTTTTTCCGGTACACCTCCAGGAAATGCAGGTGATGTTCTGTAGTCCAGGATCGGGTCCGCCAGGAGGCTCCTTTCTCGAACTTCCATTATGTTTCGTGAAACAAACAAAAAAAAGCAGCGGCCTGGAATCGATGATGGAAAGATACGGCTAAGGCCATAAACGACAAAGTAAATCTCTCCTCGCACGCATCTGGCCGACTCTACAGGACAGTACACAGCTGGAGTGACACCGTTCTTTTCGCCATTTGACGAAGGGTTCGGTGCGAAGCCAACTGGCGCCACTGGAGGAGGAGGGTGGAGGAGGAAGAGGGGGAAGAGGAAAAGGAGGAGCTAGACGATCTCCAACTCAGTCATCGGCGGTGTGGGTTCGAGTTGTACCTCGGGCAAGTCGTCCTCGTTTCGGAGCACAACTCGTGTCACGGCCGACTGCAAAGCAATCTCGAGGAGACTTACCGTCGATGCATGAGACCAAAGGTCATCCCACGCTGGATTCGCTTATTCACCTGTCTAGAAGATGCGCGGGCGAGTTTCGGGACGGCGCGGATTCTTTTTCCTCCCATCTCCGGAAAACTTCGGCGCCTAGGCACTGCAAAGCACCTATCCTCCATTTTGTTGTTCGTTCAGCCCCGGAACGATAAGATCAGTCGACATAGATCGCATGGTGGGGCCGGCACACTCGTGCGGGCCAGCATATGCTTAACATTTCCATTTGGCACACTACCGTCCGCCTCTTGGAATTTTCGGCAGGTTCCGAATCACAGACAAAATATTGAATCACAGACCGTGCGCGCCGAATCACAGACCGCGCGCGCCGAATCACAATCAGCACACATGGAATCGCAGACACCGCGCGCCGAATCACAGACAACACACATGGAATCACAAGCCGCACGCGACGAAAATCACAGGCAGCATTCAATGAATCACAGACAGCACGCGACGAATCACAGACAGCACACATTGAATATTAGACCGCATGCGACGAATCATAAACCGCACGCGACACATCACAGGCCGCACACTTAGTCCAAAATCACAGAAGCCGAATCACAAACCAAACATTGAATCGCAGCTTGCACATAATGAAATCGGATACCGTCCGACAGAAACGGTCGCAATGTATTCATTCCTTCTTAGGACACAGGGTTCCATTTAAGAACATCGGTTTCAATAACAGCGGCGATTGGCTCCTATCTAACGACACCGATGCCTTTGCCCCAGCATCAAGGGGGTTACGAGCGTTCCCCTCCACCAGGGAAGGCAGGGGTTCAAGAAAGCACACAGCCTCGCACGGCTGCGCTCGGCCCCGCAGGGACGTGACACCCCGAGCGGGCCTTGGCGGCTCGAAGGAGCCCGCACTGCCAGGCCCCGCCGCCTGCGGAATAGCGCCAGCATTCTGAGCGAGCAAGCAAGAAGTCATACACCCGGAGGTGCGTAGGACACAAATGTGGAAAACATGTGGGACAACGATCATCAGCATTATTCAGATCATGTTGCACTACAACTGCAAGTCTGCCGTGCGCACGAAATGCCGCCAAGAGGCCTCATTCGTCAGAAGTGGGATTACATTAGCCAAGCCGTTCGCTGCGACACTCGCCATGCGCAGCACCTGGGTTGTCCAGTCTGCACGCGGTCTGCCTACTTTCCTCACGTACCTCTCAGAAGCTGGCCGGAAGGACTTCGGGCAGAACGCGACTTCTCTCAGCAGGCCCCCTTCCGGTGCCCCTGCTGCCTTTCCCAGGAGAAGGAGCTGCTGCCTTGCCGCGGCGTTCGTCAGAGAGGCTGGCAACAAAAAACACACGACCGCCGCACAACTTACGCTGTTGGTGGACGGCCGCCCCGCCATGGACCATGCACACCGGCAGACCGACAAACAGAACATACACATATCGCTGACGCACTGTCCCCCCAATCCATGATTGGTTTCCCTCGTGTCTCTCGGTCGGTTCCCTCCCCTCCCTTCGTGCTTAGCGTGACCAGCCTCAAGGGTCAGTGCCCGAGGACGGATCTCTCTTTCCGCCCCGCTGATATGATTAAACCTTCCTCCTACTCCTGTCCCAACCTCCCCCATGTCCACCCACGGAGATGACAATGGTAAGCGGAGCGTGGCTTCGGGGCCGGGCGGCGAAGGGGACACGTACTCAGTGAACGGAAGAGAGGACGAGGAGGGCACGCGTGCCACCGGCACGCAGACGGACGGAGATCGAGACACAGATCAGCGTTCAGGAGATCGCTGGACGAGATGGGATTGGTCCACTCAGTGGTGGGACCATGGAGATGACTAGTGGCGCGACAGGAGTTCGTGGTATGCGTGGGAAGACGGTGAGGAGTCGCGGGTAGGTCGCGAGAATTTGGGCCTTGAAGGGCCGGAGTGCTATATGTCTTCCCTCTCCTCCTCGGGCCCCGGGGGCCCGACGTTGGAGTCTCAAGGGACTTCCGAGAATAGGTTGGGAGGTGACAGCGGGTCGAAACTCCCCGGGTCCGTAGCTCCCCCGGCTCAAGATCCTCCCGACACCCTGTTCCGAGACCCTGAAGTGAGTTTTCAGCATGGCGGCGAGGCCGAGGAAGACAGTGCAGAAGTCTCGATCCCAGTCTGCGAGTCCGGCACGACGGTCGTCGAGTCTCCCGACGCTCCACGAGGCCACTCCCATGGTCACCGAGGACAGCTGGGAGAGGCTCTCGGACGTGGCGCTGAACGAGGTGCTGGACGCCGAGGCTCTCACGGAGAAGGAGATCCAGCAGCTGAACGAGGGCCAGTTCAAGTTCGATCCGGCATCGGCTCGCTGGAGGTCAATGGGGCTCAAGCTTCTCGGTTGCGTGCGGACGTGCGAGGACATGCGCCTCCTGGGCGGGATGATCCCACACCTGCTCCAGGGAGCGGGCCTGGAGCCGATCGACCAGGCCACCTGTCCGCACCCTCCCTGGGCTCAATGGTCCAGCGGCAACCAGTCGAGCTGGTGCACGTTCTACCGGCGCTGCGGTCTGCATCTCCGTCTACGTTCCAAGACCGACAAAGAGTGGAGAGCCATGGCCCAGGTGAAGAAGCAGGTGAAGGCCAAAGCCAAGGAGATGCGCGCCCAGAGCAAGGCAGCGACGGCGGCGATGATGGCCCAGTACGAGCGGGACTTGATGGAGCAGGCTGGCGCGGACAGCGACCCGTGGACTCCAACGCCTCCACCAAAGCCTCCGCCACAGAAGACGCCCAAGGCGAGGAGTGCAGCGACGGAGAACCTCGACGAGGTCCCGGGCAATCTCTACGCTCCCACGGAAGTGGGATACATCCCCTACAAGGAACCGCCTCCAGACGCCCCGGTCAGCAAGAAGTACGCGCAGCAGGTGAAGGGGGCGGATGTCCGTCCAATGACGCAGAGCGAGATGACGCGCGCGCTGTCCGACATGAAGGTGCGCCTGGAGACGCAGCAGCGGTCCAACGAGCTGACCTGGCAGGGCGTGGGCAACCTGATCCGGGAGAACCGGGCCATGGCCGAGATGGCGGCCAACAGCAACAGTGGCAGCGCAGCGCCACGGATGAACCCGGAGGACCTCGCGCAGCTGGCGCAGATGATGGTCTCGATCCAGAGCGGCGGAGGCGCAGCGCCGCCACCAGCCTGAGGGCATCTGAGGCCCCAGGCCTGTCGGAAGCTCTAGAGATCCGGTCACGCGAGCAGTCGAGGCCTATAGTCTCGACGGAAGTTTTTCTGAGGGATATGGGGGTTTGGCACGCCCGCGTCGGGGCCAGCACCAGCCTATCCGATGTCGATCCTGTGTTGGGGGTTTGGGACAGCACCGACCGCAGGTTTCTGGAGTCTCGGGACCTTGAGGAGCTTCTAGGATGGGAAAGGCGCGAGCTGTCTCCCAGTGAGTGTAAGTTTTTCTCTGTCGTTATTGCCATGGAGGCGTGCGGGGGGGGGGTCTGCATCTTTCCCGCGAACCAGGATGCCCTGCTGTCTGCGCGAGGCAGTCCGAGGGCAGATGTTGCGTGAAATTGCGCAGAGCGCTTGTCTCGGTAAGCAACTCGCCGCGACGCCAGGAGCTGCTCTGACGGCACTTCCCGCGTCGCAGCGCACTGGCCTCCTCGGCGCGGCAAACGAAAGGTTTGCAATGGGCACTGACAGATCTGATGGGGAACTGCGCCACGCCCACGCAGGAAATATTCAGATGCAGGGCGGGGCCAACGAAATCTGACTACTAAACATTCGGTTGGCGAAGGAGAGCAGGCAAGGGTCGCGCAGGAGACCCGAATGGGAAATACGCAGATCCGGCAGAGCGCCCAGAGAAAACAGGTACTGATTCAATGAGAAGCCCTGGAAACAAAACTAAACCGACTTACGGAAACGAGAATTCAGGCACCAGCGCCCAGAGACGGGGCGCAGGAGGGGCGGGGCGCGCGCGGCGGCCCCCGGGCCCCTTGCTCCGCGCTCGCGAAGCCGCCTCGATAGCCGCCGCAGTTTCCCTGGGCCGCGCAATGGAAGAAGGACCTGGCGGGCCGCCGCGCGCGCCGCGGCACTGGCCCAGGCTGCGCGGAAGAGCACAAATGCGCGAGGGGGCGGGGCGTCGCGCGCGACGGCCTTCGCGCCGGGGCGGCCGCGGGCTCGGAAGCCTCGGCCCATCGCGCAGAAAAAAAACAACTCTGCGCGAGGCGAGGGGGGCGGGGGCAGGGGCGCCGCGCGCGCGGCGGTTCTGTCCAATTCGGCGCGACAAGAGACAATTCGAGGCGGGCCGGGAACACAGCGCTCGGAGCAGCTCAAGCGATTCGCGGAGGGAACAACGCCGCGCGCGAGGGGCCTGGGCCGCTGCCCTGGCGGCCCCTGCCCATTCGAATCGGATGCGGAGCCGCGCGCGAGGGGGGCGGGGAAGCCGGTCGCGCGGCGCCCTGGCCGATTAAGCTTACCAGATGGCGAAGGAGCACGGCCGACGCGTTCGACGCGGCGGCGGCGCCGCAGCGACGGCCGCCGAGCGCGCGGCAATGCTGGTCCAGTCTGCATGGGGAACGCGGCGCGCGCGGCGGCAGGGCCGCCGCGAGCGCGGCGACGCTGGTCACTTCTGAAGGGGAGCACGCCGCGCGCGCGGTGACTCCGCCGCCGCGCGCGCCCGCGACGGCCTTGCCCCATTCTGCGCGCAGAGACGCGGCGCGCGACGGGCGCGGCCGCCGCGGGCCCCGCGCCCCCTGTTCACGTTGAATGCATCGAAGAAGCGTGCGCCAGAAAGGGGGGGGGCGCGGCCGCCGCGCGCGCGGCGCCCCTGGCAAATCGTGCGCGACAGGATACCGCGCGCACGGGAGCAGGGCCGCCGCTCGCGACTGGGCAGGGCGGGGAGGAGGGGGGGGGGCGGGGGCAAGGCGGCCGCGCAGCGGCCCTGGCCCACTCTGAACGGGCCAGCGAGATGCGCGAGGGGACAAGGCCGCCGCGAGGGCGGCGGACCTGCTCCTTTCCAGATGGAGCACCCGAGCGCGCGAACGGGCAAGGCCGCCGCCCGCGCGAAAGCCCCGGCCGCTCCTGAGTTAGAAAACGCAGCGCGCGTCAGAAAGCAGCACGGCCGCGCGCGCGGTGGCTCTTGCCAGTTCTGCGCGTCAGTGCAGTGCGCGAAGGGGCGGGCCCGCTGCTCGCGTGGCGGGCCTGCCCCGTGTCGCGTTGAAAAGAAAAGCATCGCGGGCGAGCTGGGCGCGGCGGTCGCGCGCGCGGCGGTTTTGTTCGACGCGCGCGGAGAAAACGCCACGCGCGGGAGGGGGGCAGAGCCGCCGCGCGCGCGGCGCCCGCGGCCAATCCTGAATGCGCAGCTACGTCCGCAAGGGCGCAGGTCTGCCGCGCGCGCGTCGGCCCTGGCCCAATCTGTTTAAAAACTGGGCCACGCGCGCGGGCCCGCGGCCACCGCGCGCGCGGCCACCCTGGCACACTCGGCTCAAGGGAACGCAACGCCCGAGGCCACGGGCCCGCTCCACGTGGAAACGGGGGCGTTGTGTCCGAGCGGGCACGGCGGCAGCGCGCGGCGGCCCTGGCGCGCCCTGCACAGGGCGGCGCGCCCCGCGGGGGTGGCGGGGGGGGCCAGGGCAGCCGCGCACGCGGCGGCTTCGGCCGACTCTGCAACGCCGCGCGCGGGGGGGGGGCAGCGGGGGCCGCCGCGCGCGCGCGGCGGCCTCGGCCTGACCCAGCTGGAGAGCCGCGGGGCGCGGGGCAGGGCCACCGCTCGCAGCGCCGCCCTGGCCCAGGGCTCGCCTGGATAAAGAATCGCGCGCGGGGGCAAGGCCGCCGCTCGCGCGGTGACCTTGCCCATTCTGCATCGAATTCCAGAGTGCGCGACGGGGGCGATGCGCGCGCCCCCGCGGCGGCCCTGGCACCGCTTGGAACGGCAGGGCGGCGCGCGAGAGGGGGCAGCGCCGCGCTTCGCACGGCCCCGCCCCATATCTATTGGAAAGGCGCCGCGCGCGAGGCGCAGAACGGGCGCGCGCGAGGCCGATCAGGCATATCCTGCGTCTGAAGACGCTGAGCAAGAGTAGTCGGGGCGGTCGCGCTGAAGACGGCACTGGCCCTGCCTGCGCGGGGAAAAGCCCAATGCGCGAGGGGCGCAGCTGCCGCGCGCGCGGCTGCCCTGGCCCATGGCGCGCGCGCGCGTGTGCAAGCATAGTTCTCCGTATGGGTATAACAAGTGCACTTGTTTGTCCACGTTTACAAAACATTACATACAAACATACGCACATGCATGCATGCGTACACACATACATGCATGCATACAAACATCTGTATATAAAGAGATGTGCGCGCATACATGTGCATAACGGTATGTATGGTTTGTAGTGCGACGCGTAGATGCTCATATGCGCATATTATATATATATATATATATATATACGAGCAGGGCCGCCCCGCACACGGCGGCGGCGGCCTGCTCACCGCGAGGAGAATAATGCGCGAGGGCATGGCCGCCGCGCGCGCGGCGGCCCAGTCCAAACCTCGCACGGAACGGCACAGGGCGCGAGAGGGCAGGGCAGACGCGCACCTGCCCGCGCTGGATGGGCGAACGCAGCGCGCGAGGGGGCAAGGCCGCCGTGTTCGAGCGCCAGCTAGGGCGCCGTCGGGTCAGAACTACGCCCCTCCCCTATGGCACGCTGTGGCTGGGGGGGCGTCCCGCCGCGGTGTTCCGATGGTGCCCCGTGGTGTCGCGATCGTTTCCCGAGGTGTCTCGCGGTTGCCCGCGGCGTCCGCGTCGCAGTGCGCAGCGGTGTTCCGTGGTGCCCAGTAAGTGTAAATTGTTAGCGATCTCCCAACTGGCGCCCCGCTGCTCACCGAAGTCCTGACTGTTTGGGATGCGCGACCAGAGCGCAGTGCGCGAACCCTGCAGGGCCCCAGGGCGCGCTTACAGTCGCTTGCGCGCGAGACCCGTAGGACCCACGGGCGCGCCCACTTGAATCACTCGACTCGAGGTCCCGAACAGCGGGTGTTAGCGTCTTTGCAAGTTGGCAAGCGCGGAAAGTTAGCCTGCAAGCGAGCAGGTCGGCAATATGTGTAAGTATGTCCACATCATGCGCGCGCGTTGCGATGTCCACGCGCGTAGTGGCTTGACTGCAATTGCAAAATGCGCGCTCGCATCACCATTGCACTCAGAGTGAGAGCCAGCTGGGGACATCTCAAGTCACCCGAGGCTTAGGCCAAGCAAGGTGCTGTGCCTCGAGCGTCTCTTTCGCTCTCGCCTTCTCAGCAGGGGGTAGATGGCCCGGCGCGTCCTGGCCTGGGGCAAGTCAGAGCATGATCGCTCGCTCGCCGACCTTCTGCGACACAGCGTGCCTGCACCCATTGAGAGAGGCCCCCCCCCCCCTGCGACAGCTGACCGACGCAGACCCCGCAGCGGAAGACGTAGCCGACCTCCAAAGCTGGCATCCAACGCGAGCGCGCAAGAACGACCTCGTCGCTCTCAACGGCGACCGACCCCTCGCCTCCTGCGCGCGGCGACTGGGCCGGCGGCGGCGGGGCATCAGGGGCAGGGCGGCCGCTGCTGCATAAAGCTCCACCAGCCGATGGCGCGGGCCCTCGGACGCCACCTTCATCCTCATCCACCGCGCCAGCGGCCTGCACGATGGCGACGTCCTCCTCGGTGCCAACATCGGCTGGCCAAGCAATGTCGTCGGGGCCCAGCTCCCGCGCGTGCAGCGCCTCCTCCGATTTGCCGAAGTCATCGTCAACGTCGCCTCCATCTTCGACGGCGACGCGGTCGGCCTCGCATTGTGGCTATGGCTCGTCAGCGGGGGGGGGGGGGCGGGCCTTCCGCTCCCAGCAATGGCGTCGCGGTAGAAACGCGACGGCCCCCCCAGCGAGCTCCCTGCCCACGGCCGCCGCCGCCTCCTCGGGCTCGACCGCCCCCTTGCAGGGTGAGGGACATTTACTACCAACCAACCTGTGCGGGGTTCTTGTTTCGGATAGAGCACTGCGGTCGAGTTGTCCTCTTCCCCCCTTTCCTCCCCCACTCAAATGTCCCCTACTTCCTGCCTCCTTTCTCCTCTGTTTCTCCTATTCTCCCATGGTTTCTCTTCCCCCCTCCTTTCTCGTCTGTTTTCTCTTCGTCCCCCTTCTTCTCTTTCTCTTCTCTCTTTCTCCTATGTTTTCTCTTCGTCCCCCCAGAGGCGCGCGAAGCGCGCAACTGTCGCCACTTTCGCCGGCCCCTGGGAGTCTCTGCGTGGAGGAATGGCACGCGGACCCAGCTGGGACCTCGCGGCGCCTTGCGCGGATGCGAAGCGCGCAACTGTCGCCACGTTCGCGGGCCCCTGGGGGGCCCAGCGGAGTGGAGTGGCCCTGCGCGCAGCCCGCCGCGGCGGCCGCCCGACGCCGCGCACACCGGGCCCGCGCGGCAGTCGCACCCCGCCCCAGATGTCCGCCAAGGCGGGCGCTCCGCTCTGCAGTCGCCCCCGCGGCATACATCTCGCCGTCAAGTTCATAGCCGAGGCGGGCACCTCGCTCTGCGCGACCCCTCCCACGACGGGCGACCCATTGGACGCGCGAGCCGAAGGGCGCGCACCCCGCGCCGCAAAGCTTCTCGAAGCAGGCGCACCACCCTGCGAGGCCCTTTCCAGACGCGACACCCGCCGCGGGCACACCCCACCAGGATCGCACCCCGCGCCCCAACCCCCCCCGCAGCTTGCGCGCGCAGACTGCAATGACCCACCAGAGGTGGTCACCTAATGTGCAGCCCCCCACCCAATGTGGGCACCCAACTGTACTATGACCCCTGGCACCTCGGGCATCCTCCCGGCTCGGATGGACCTGGGGTGATGCGCGGTCTGCCGACCCCCCCCCGCACCTCGGCCATCCTCCCGGCCGACGATTCGGCGAATGTTGCGAGCGAGTGGCCTGGGGTAATGCGCGGTCTGCCGACCCCCCCCCGCACCTCGGCCATCCTCCCGGCTCGGATGGACCTGGGGTAATGCGCGGTCTGCCGACCCCCCCCCGCACCTCGGCCATCCCCCCGGCTCGGATGGACCTGGGGTAATGCGCGGTCTGCCGACCCCCCCCCGCACCTCGGCCATCCTCCCGGATCCGACCTGGGGTAATGCGCGGTCTGCCGACCCCCCCCCGCACTCGACCATCCTCTCGGCTCGGACGGAGCTGGGGCAGTGCGCGGTCTGCCGAGCACCCCAGAACCTCGGCCATGCTGCCAGCTCGGACTACGAGGGCGCGCCTCTCGCGCCCCCCCCCGCCCCCCGCCCCCCCCCTGCCCCCGCGCGTCGCCCGCCGCGGCCGCGGCGCATGCGGGCCCTCGTTCGAAAGCGCGCGCTGGCGGCCCCAAGAGAGACCAGCGCAAGAGCGCGCCTTCTCGGCGATGGATATTGACACTGGAGGGCGCGGCAGCCCCCCCCCCTCCCCCGCGCCCCCCAACGCGCCGCGCGCATTGCTATCCCGAGCAGGTCTGCCCCGAACGCAAGTGCGGGCGGGGAGCAGGGCGCCCATTAGGCCCGCTCGGGGCATTAGGTTGATCGCAGGGGTGCGGCTTCGCGCGGCCGAGCGCGCGCGCGCGCGCGCCCAACAGCGCCCTGCGCGAATGCGCGCCTTCGAGCTGCAATCCGCAGACATGGCTCGGCTGGCGCCGAGGCGCGGGCCCCCGCTGATTGCGGGCCCAAAGAACTAGCTCGCGCCCCGCGCGCGCAACGCGCCGCGCAGCTCCCACGCGGGCGACTCAAAACAGAATGCCGAATGGCTATGTTCAGTTCGAAAACCAACGAACGACAACCTGTTGTTTCTCTCATATTCTGATGCCATAAGCGCCCAAAATGCTGCACTGCGACGCACGCGCGACTTCCCCCTTTCTGCCGGCTTGAGCTCGCCACGTTAGAACAAAGAATGCCGAATGGCCATCCTGAGTTCGAAAAAATGAACCGTGAAGTCCATGTGTGTCACGCGTATTCGCACGGTCCCAACGTAGCTGGACGCAGCGCGATGCAACGCGCAGATCCCAGTGCCCTCGCGCGCGCAGCGCAAGAACCGATGCAGCATGACCACCCTGCGCTCGATGATAAAATGGCGTTCGCCAAATGTTTGGCTCGCACTCCGACGGGCCCCCCGCGCGGAATGATGCATCGCGACCAGATGCGCGTTCTCAGCGCTCGCGCGCGCGTGCCAGCGCTTATGCAGAATCGCCATCTTAATCTCGCAAACCCAATGGTGACAACCAACTGTTTCACTCATATGTTCGAAGCCTCTTCGCGGGGAAATCCAATGTGACACACTGTACTTTTCAGGGTTGCTCGTGCGCGCGCGCACGCGCACGCGCGCGCGCACGCGCACGCGCGCGCGCACGCGCGCGCTCGCGCGCGCAATCAAATGCGCATACTGAGTAGCCACCTTAACTTCGAAAACTCAATGGTGAAAACACATTGTTTCACCCATATTCTGAAAGCCTCAACGCAGAAACATACAATATGGCACACTGTACGTTTCAGGGTTGCTCGTGAGCGCGCGCACGCGCACGCGCGCGCGCAATCAAATGCGCATACAGAGTAGCCATCTTAATCTCGAAACTCACGGTGAAAACCAATTGTTTCACTCATATTCTGGAGGCCTCAACGCAGAAAAATACGATGTGGCACACTGTGCTTGTCAGGGTTGCTCGTGCGCGCGCGTACGCGCGCGCTCGCGCGCGCAATCAAATGCGCATACAGAGTAGCCATCTCAATCTCGAGAACTCAATGGTGAAAACCAATTGTTCCACCCATTAGTCTGGAGGCCCCAACGCAGAAAAATAAACTGTGGCACGCTGTGCGTTTCAGGGTTCCTCGTGCGCGCGCGCCCAATCAAATGCGCATACATAGTAGCCATCTTAATCACGAAAACGCAATGGTGAAAACCAATTGGTTCACTCAAACCCTGGAGGCCTCAACGCAGAAAAGTACAGCGCGGCACACTGTACTTTTCAGGGTTGCCCGTGCGCGCGCGCACGCGCATGCCGCGCGCTCGCGCGCACACTCAAAGGCGCATACAGGGTAACCATCTTAAGCTCGAAAACCAATTGCGAAAACCAATTGTTTCATCCATATTCTGGAAGCCCCAACGTAGAAAAATGCAATGTGACACGCTGTGATTTTCAGGGTTCCTCGTGCGCGCGCGTGCGCGCGCGCGTACGCTCGCGCGCTCGCAATCAAATGCGCATACAGAGTAGCCATCCCAATCTCGAGTGCTCAATGGTGGAAACCACCTGTTCCAATCATTTTCTGGAGGCCTCAACGCAGAAACATGCAATGTGGCGCACTGTACTTTCCAGGGTTGCTCCTGCGCGCGCAATCAAATGCGCATGCAGAGTAGCCATCTGAAGCTCGAAAACTACTTGGTGAACGCCCGCTGTTTCACTCACATGGTGGAGGCCTCTTCGCAGAAAAATGCAATGTGGCCCACTGTACTATGCAGGGTTGCTCGCGCGCGCGAACGCGCGCGCAATCAAACGCGCATGTAGAGTAACCATCGGAATCTCGAAAACTCGCTGGTGAAAACCAATTGTTCCACCCATGCTCTGGAAGCCTCAACGCAGAAGAATACAATGTGGCACACTGTGCGTTTCAGGGTTGCTCGCGCACGCGCGCAATCGAATGCGCGCGCAGAGAGGCCATGTGAATCTCGAAAACCCAACGGTGAAAACAAAGTGTTGCACTTATTTGCTGGAAGCCCCAACGCAGAACAACTACTACGCGGCACACTGCACTGTTCAGGGTTGCTCGTGCGCGGGCGCACGCGCAATCAAATGCGCATACAGAGCAGCCATCTTAAGCTCGAAGACTCAATGGTGACAACCAACTGTTTCACTCCTGTGCTGGAGGCCTCTTCGCAGAAAGATGCCATGTGGCACGCTGCGCGTTTCAGGGTTCCTCGCGCGCGCGCGCTCGCGCGCGCGATCAAATGCGCATGCCGAGTAGCCATCTGAATCTCGCAAACTCAATGGTGAAAACCAACAGTTTCACTCACATGCTGGAGGCCTCAACGCAGAAACATACAATGCGACGCGAGGTATTATTCAGGGTTGCCCCTGCGCGCGCGCGCTCGCGCGCGCACAATCAAATGCGCGTGCAGAATAGCCATCTCAATCTTGAAAACTCAATGGTGGAAGCCAACCGATTCACGTACATTCTGGAGGCCTCAACGCGGAAAACATCGCTGTGGCACGCTGTGCTTTTCAAGGTTGCTCGAGCGCGCGCGCACGCGCGCGCGCAATCAAATGCGCATACAGAGTAGCCAGCTTAAGCTCGAAAGCTCAATCGCGAAAACCAACTGTTCCACTCATATTCTGGAGGCCCCAACGCAGAAAAATACAATGTGGCGCACTGTGCTTTTCAGGGTTGCTCGAGCGCGCGCGCACGCGCACGCGCGCGCGCAATCAAATGCGCACACAGAGTAGCCATCTCAATCTCAAAAACTCAATGGTGAAAACCAATTGTTCCACTCATATTCTGGAGGCCCCGACGTGGAATTCTACAATGTGGCGCACTGAACTTTTCAGGGTTGCTCGTGCGCGCGCGTACGCGCACGCGCGCGCACGCGCGCGCGCGCACGTTCGCGCGCGCAATCAAATGCGCATACAGAGTAGCCATGTTAAGCTCGAAAACTCAATGGTGAAAACCAACGATTTCACTCAGACTCTGGAGGCTTCAACGCAGAAAAATACAATGTGGCGCGCTGTGCTTTTCAGGGTTGCTCGAGCGCGCGCGTGCGCGCACGCGCGCGCTCGCGCGCGCACAATCAAATGCGCATACAGAGTAGCCATCTCAATCTCAAGAACTCAATGGTGAAAACTAATTGTTCTATTCATATTCTGGAGGCCCCAACGTGGAATTCTACAATGTGGCACGCTGAACTTTTTAGGGTTGCTTGTGCGCGCGCGTGCGCGCACGCGCGCGCGCGCGCAATCAAATGCGCATACAGAGTAGCCATCTTAAGCTCGAAAACTCAATGGTGAAAACCCATTGTTTCACTCATATTCTGGAGGCCTCAACGCAGAAACATACAATGTGGCGCACTGTACTTTTCAGGGTTGCCCGAGCGCGCGCGTACGCGCACGCGCGCAATCAAATGCGCATACAGGGTAGCCATCTCAATCTCAAAAACTCAATGGTGAAAACCAATTGTTTCACTCGTATTCTGGAGGCCCCAGCGTGAAATTATACATGATGGCATATTGCGCGTTCCTCGTTGCCCGCGAGCGCGCGTGCGCGCGTGCGCGCGGAGCCACGAAATGCAAAATCACGCGAAGCCACGAATACACCTACAACGCTGGTTGCTGGATGGGCTGGCGGGTGCGCGCGAAGCACAAGAACTGCGCCAACTTGCGCCGCGCCGCGGCAGCCTTCCGGCCCGCCACCACGCGGGCCACCACCTCCTGGCGCCCCAGCTTGGGCCGCGCATTGGCGACCGCCACCGGGGCGTCAAGCCCCGCGGCCGTCAAGGGGTCGGCCGCGGCAGCCCAAGGGCATGGCCCCTCTTGGGCCACGCTTGGGCCGAATGCCGCGGAGCGCGACACTCTGCGCGACCGCATTCCAGAGAATGCACGGGGCCCGCAGACGCAACGATAATAATCTCTGCTTCAATGGAAGCGTCGGGGGGCAAACAAATAACTCATGGGGGCTCTTGGGAAACAGTGAATCACTGCGAGCCTATCTAGACCCTCGGGGCCCGCGTGGAACCAGCGGCGGGCCAGCGGAACGACTGGGCGAGACTGCCGAACGAAGGTGGTGCCCAGAGGAAGCATTTGGAAACGCAACGAACCATCTGGTGTCCTATGGGCACCAAAACGGGCTCTAGAGGCAGGCGAGGGATTCTATGAGAAGCCCGAGGGCACCATCAGGCACCGATTACATACCACGGGGGCTTACTACATCATATAGGTAATGGACCCAATGTCGAAACTAAACATGCGGCGCATGAGCGGTTCAACGCGTTCGAACATGATGATCCTGGACGCGCAGGGCCCACCGAGACTACTGAAGCCGTTTCCCCACCGCCTCAAGATGTGGTGCACTGCGCGACTGCTGGGGGCACTGGGGCTGTGCTCTGTAGGAGCGCTTGGCATTCCCAATCACCAGTCGAACCTGCGCAAACGAATCCAGATTACGATCGATGTTTTTGTCTTATAAATTTGTTTCAAAAACGCTGTAAGAAAAACGCTGCAACTGTCGGATTACTAATGTGATGTTTTTTTCCGCTTCGAAAATGGCTATAAAAAACGCTGAAACTGTCAGATTATGCACGCGCTGCTCTGGCGAGGCTCTTCAATGATACCCCGCAACAAGTTCCGCGACCGCCCCAGACCCCCAGGTGCTCACAAATCACCATCACCATCACCATCAACACCACCATCATCATCATCACCATCATCATCATCACCATCATCATCACCATCATCATCATCACCATCATCATCGCCATCGTCGTAATCATCCAGCCAGGCGGCCCCCAAAGTGGCCCGACAGAAGGGCTGGCTGCCGAGGGCCGCTGGCGGCCGCCAGCGCGTCGACCGGGGCGGGCCCGCCCCAGGGAGGTGGCGCAATCAGCGAGGGGGCAACCCTCTTCGGCCCTCGGAGGGCGGGCGGGCCCTCTCGGAAGCCTTAACTCGGGCCTGTCCCCCATACACGGGGATTTTCGACGAAGAATTTTTAAAAGGGCCCCAAATAAGCCAAAACAGTCCAAAACTAGGCCTGGGATTATTTTCTGGGGTATTTCTGGGCCTTCTTGGGGTATTTCTGGGGTGTGTTTTATTTTTCGTCGAAATCCCCTCTGTAGCGGGACACGCCCGACAGAACGGAAGCCCCGCCCGGTCTCTCCGAGGAGCCGCCCGTGGCCTCGGAGTCCCCAGGACCTCCCGGCGCCGCCAGGAACTGCCCGGGAACCGAACCCCGAGGCCCTGGAGGCTGAGGATTTGGACTGCGCTCTGATTCGCCGAGGAGACGGTCAGCATGGTGCGGCACCCACTAGGTGCTGGCAAAAAACGCTCGGTATCTAGCAGCACGGGCGCCGGGGTTTGGTGAAACTCCCCGCCCCCGTCACCTAGCCCGCGCCGGAGGCCGAGGGGGGAGGGAGGCGAGGGGCTGGAGCGGCGCGGCGCGGAGGCGCGAGGAGACAGGTCTCGCGCACGGGCCCCCCCTGCTGGCCTTCCCTCCCTCAGGCTGGGTGCCTGGAGGGAGGGAGGAGTCCGGAGAGCACCCGCCGCCTCCCGAAGGGGCCTGCTGCCCCCTCGCACTTTTTCACGGGCAGCCGACGATCAGAGCCGCCCGTGGCCTCGGAGGAGGCGCATGTGGGCTTGCCGGGAGGGAGGGAGGGAGGGACTCTGAGAAGCCCCGCCGCCACCCGAACTCGCCTGCCCTCTCTCCCTTCCCCGAGGCATTCGAGGAGCAGGCCCAGACGCCCAGTGGTAGCATTTCGTCGCAACCGACGCTGTGTTTGATGGTCCCGGGGCCTCGCAGCTGCCGCCGGGGGCCGAAAAAGTGGAACACATGTCGCCAGCTGGCGAGATGTTGGGTTTCATCGTGCCCCAGGTCTCTGGCGCCAGATACCTGGGGCACGATGAAACCCAAAAAGCTATCAGGCTGCGATTTTGCGCAGTATTGTCAGCCTGGCTGTAGGCCTCGTCCAGAATGAGTTGTGGGTCCGAGCCTTGGTGGCCACGGCTCTTCCAGCAAGTACACAATCGATGCTTGAAGCATTCGCGCCTGCGTTCAATCATCGAAGCAGGGGCAACGATGCTTGGCTCAAGTGTGACGCAACGGGGGCGGCCTTGACCTCCTCCTCCAGCTGGGCGCGGCCCTTGGCGGCGGGGGCGTGGGCAAGAGGGGGCAGGGGCGAGGGGGGCAGCGCTCGGGGGGACTGCCCCCGGAGGGGAAGCCTCGCCCTGGAACTGGCGATATGTCGCCGACAGATCGGCGACGCGGTCAACCTGCATGACAAGGACGGGTGGCAAGGACGCATGGGCCTTGGAAGGCCATGTTGACACTTTGCGAGCGGGGCGCGGCCAGCGAAGGGGGCCACGGATGGGCCGAAGGGGCGAGGATGCGAGGATACCCCTGGGAAGGATGCTTTTCCTCATTATGTGGGTTGGTTGTAGGCCCCCGATGGTGAGACCGCATGATGGTCCTGGGAGGGATGGGCTATCATGCCTGATCGGCGGTCCATGAACGATCGGGGGTGAATGCCTCCCCCCCTGATTCCATCCCTTCCAACGTTGCCCCTCAACTTTCGGATCGTAGCTCGGCTCTCCAAATGCTGTTACCGGAGCGATCCCGGCACCCCCAGAGCTCCCCCGGCGAGGCGCAGCGGCTGGAACGCATCCCGAGGCTGGAAAACCAAGGGGAACCCACTGCAACATCCCAAAAAACTTCGAACCTCGAACCTGGAAAACCTCGACTTTCAAAGCTCGAACCCCAGCCCCCTCTACAGCAATTTCGCGCGGCGTCGGCGCGCGCAAAGGTCGTTGCCACCGCGTCGATGGTTCAACCTTGAACCGATCGCAGCCCCGATCGTTCGAGGTTGAATTCTGTCGGATCGTGTGGCGTTACCGTGTCCCTCGGTGCTACCGCGTCGTTCTATCATGCGGAGTTCAACCTTGAACGCCTCTGTCGGCGTCGCCAATGCGCCATCGCCGCATGAACCTCGGACGGGGCCAGGACGAGGATAAGTCCGTTCCAGAGTCCTCCTGAACGCTCGCAGAGCGGTCTGGCACGCTCTGAGAAGCCCCTGGCGCTCAAGACATCCTCCAAAACCGCCGGATCTCAGAGATTCTCGCATTGGGGGGGGACAACAAGGCACGGATACCGCCATTCCCTGGCTCCCAGGGTGCGTTCTGACCAGAGTTTCGAGGCGAATCCACCGGTGGCGACGAGGGCCTCCCAGGAGGCCCAAAAAGAGAAAAACGGGCGAAGAGTAGCGGAATGGGTACCTCTTCCTCCTCCTCCTCCTCCTCGACTTCTCCCACGTGCCCGAATCTATCCTCGTCCTTCTTGCGTCTTATCCCCAGCGCCCATCCGCCCCCCTGACGTTGTCCTTGAAGGTGGGGGGGGCGGCAAGGGGCGAGAGGCAGGAGGGGCAGAGGGCGCGGGGCGCGGGAAGCGGGCGAGGGGCGAGAGGGCGAGGGGCGAGAGGGCAAGGGGCGAGAGGCAGGAGGGGCAGAGGGCGAGGGGCGAGAGGCAGGAGGGGCAGAGGCGCAGGGTGGCGGGGGAGGTGGAAGCGAGGGCGCTGGAGTCGAGAGCAGTCAATACCGGCAGCAGCTGCGGGGCGAGGTCCCCACGTGCTTGCAAGCGGTGAGCAGAGGAACTGGCGCGCTGTCCCGTCCTTCCCACCCGAGTCGGCCTACTCTTGGGCCCGCTCTTGCATGGTGGAGTCCCTGTTCCCACCAGGTCGGGGGTTCCTGAAGGTGCCCCTGGCCCCGGGGGCCCTAGCTATTCGCTCAACTTTGAAGCCCCTGGGGCCCTCTGGGCCTCGTGAGGGGTGCTCTGGAGGCCGTTGGGGCCTCCGTAAAAATCCTGGGGGCACCTTGGGCCAGAGGCTCTTCTAGGAACCCCGATGGTGGCGTCTCCGTTCCCACCAGTTGGGAAAACGACATATATGCTCATCCAGACTGGTCCTCTCAGCCTGTCCTCGCACCGTCAATACTGGTAGCAGCTACAGGGCGAGAGACGGTCAGGAGGTAACTCCTAGGAGGTCTTTGCCAGCATGATCTAAAACTATCGCGCTCCATTGAGGGGTCATTGAGCCAGATTAGCCCACATCGAGCAGTGGGTTAAGCCGAATTAAGCGGGACTCGACCACATGAAGCTCACTGAGGCGGGAGAATGCAGGATTAGACACAATTTTCGGCCACGGATCTGCTAGCGCCGATGCTGAGATGGATCTCCCCGAAGTTGCATCCAAAGAGTAGTAAGTGCTGGTAACAGCAGGTGGGGAGGGCAAGGCTAAGACGACCAGTCTGGATGAGGGTATCTGTCGCCTTCCCAACTGGTGGGAGCAAGGACTCCACCATGTAAGAACGGGCCGAAGAAGGAATAAGGCGACGGAGGCGGAAAGGACGGGATAACGAGCCATGACCCCGACTTGCAAGCACATGGGGACTTCCCTACCTAACGTTTCCTTGCCCGTACGTCAGTCGCAGGGAAGGAGGGCTCGGCTTATGCATGAGCCCGCAGGGGAGGAGCTGCGGAGGGCGGCCAAAAAGGACGGAAGGGAGAACGGATGGGGCAGGGGCGGGAGGTGCTATCCCCCTCCGTCCTCGTGGCCCTCCTGGCACTCCCCATGTTCCTCCTCTGTGCGCTCATCCTCGTCCGCCCCCTCCCTGTGCTGCACGGCGAGGCGAGGGGCGGTACAAGGCTGGCAGGAAACTATGATCCACACTGGTTTGGCGCGCACTTGCCTGCTCCTTTCGCTCTGCAATGAACTCATAACCTTCACTCTCTAGTCTCTCTCCCTCTCTCTCTCTCTCTCTTCGACTCCTTTATACTTTTTACTCTCTGGCACCAGCTATCTACTCTCCACTGTCTATTCTGCCCGCGCTCGCAATGACCTGAACTGGTACTTGGCCACAGTCAAGTCGACAACAACCTGGGAACCATGAACCAAAGAAACAAGACCACGTGAACCCAGCCGCCCACCAGAATTGGTGCCGCGTTTCTGCCACGCCCTTACAATTCTAAGAGCCTGGGAATATGTGGGAACCCGACCACATACCGGAATATTAGGAACCCAAAGCCCTGGCGCCTTCTTCTGCAAACGGCACAAGACATGTTCTACCTGGAACCCTCTACTGAAGTCGGCACGGTACCTTCTTCTACTCTTTCAATTTCCGCTATTGGGGAATGATGCCAACGGTAATGATGATGCCGAAAGCTGCCGTGAGGTAGGCTACGCAGGAAAGTGGTAATGCTGCGAAGATGATAGTGATGTTTGAGGTGGTGGTGGTGGTGCTATGCGTTTCATTGTCTTCACTTTCGTGCATGGCCTTTGCCTGGGCAACACAACTGGCCAACACCCTGAAGGATCAAGAGGACGAGCCAGATCCTTGCGCAGCCACATCTCTGAGCGGCCCACATGGTCAGTGGAGATATCCTAAGCCACCCAAGATCGCCCCAAGACAGCCCAAAAGGCTCCTACAGGAGGGCCAGGACAATCAAAGAGGGTCCCAAGATGACCCAACAAGGTCTCATCGCGGCCCATGCGGCCTCAAAGGTCTCCAAAATGCTCTGGCCACGGATTGCTCACTTCCCACCGCATCGCAATGCCGGTGGACCGAGGACGCTCCAAAGGGCAGTACAGTCAACATCGAATTGGAAATCTGACTGGATCGGAATGCGCGGATCGGGCCGCATCGGCTGGACGCACCGCGCAGGTCGAAATTGAATCGGAAATGAATCGGAGCGGACCGAAATGGAATCGGAAATGAATACCGCGCAGACCGAGATTGAAGTGGAGCTGTCTGCGCGGATCGGAATGGAATCGTATCGGCTGCGCAAAAATACGCAACAACGCCGCGCGAGCACCGGGCCGCACATCATGGCCTGGAGATGTCGGAACCGAATCGGATCGGGCTGGCCAGAATCGATATCGGGCCGAATCGGACGGGTCCTGCAGGGTCAAGTCGGTACAGCGAGGAGCGAAGAAGGACGAGGATCAGACCAGGCAGCTGCAGGCCCAGCAGTCTCTCGACAGCTCCCTTCAGACCTCCTGCGGCACGCTCTTGTTCATGACGTGGGTCCCAAGCGCTCTCGGATTCTCCGCGGACTGTCTTTGGTGTTCCTCGGGTCCCAAAGCGTCCCCTGGCGCGAAGACCGACAACGAGCAATTATCCCAGTGCGACCCTACCTAGGAGTTGGAGCCCCTAAGAAAGCAGCATTAGTAGTAACAGTAAAGCTAAGCTAAAGCTAAGAAAAAGCGAAGCTAAAGCTAAGCTAAAGCTAAGCTAAAGCTAAGCTAAATCTAAGCTAAGGCTAAGCCAAAGCTGAGCTAAAGCTAAGCTAAAGCTAAGCTAAAGCTAAAGCTAAGCTAAAGCTAAGCTAACACTAAGCTAACGCTAAGCTAGAGCTAAGCTGAAGCTAAGCTAGAGCTAAGCTGAAGCTAAGCTAAAGCTAAGCTGAAGCTAAGCTGAAACCAAACTGAAGCTAAGCTAACGCTAAGCTAAAGCTAAGCTGAAGCTAAGCTGACGCTAAGCTAGAGCTAAGCTAAAGCTAAACTGAAGCTAAGCTGACGCTAAGCTAAAGCTAAGCTACAGTTAAAGCTAAGCTAAAGCTAAGCTAAAGCTAAGCTAGAGCTAAGCTAAAGCTAAGCTAGAGCTAAGCTAGAGCTAAGCTGAAGCTAAGCTAACGCTAAGCTAGAGCTAAGCTAAAGCTAAGCTAAAGCTAAGCTGAAGCTAAGCTAGAGCTAAGCTAAAGCTAAGATAGAGCTAAGCTAAAGCTAAGCTAGAGCTAAGCTAGAGCTAAGCAAAGCTAAGCTAGAGCTAAGCTGAAGCTAAGCTGAAGCTAAGCTAAAGCTAAGTTAAAGCTAGGCTGAAGCTAAGCTAAAGCTAAGCTAAGGCTAAGCTACAGCTAAGCTAAAACTAAGCTAAAGCTAAGCTCAAGCTAAGCTAAAGCTAAGCTGCAGCTAAGCTAAGCTGGGTGAACCCAGGGGGCGCAACTGGGGGAACCGCGGGGCGGGGACTGGGGGAACCGCCCGGGGCGCTTTACACTGCCCGGCCCCTTAAGCTAAGAGAGTAAGAACCCTTCTAGGCAGAGCCTAGGTAGGGAACAACGAAACGAACACGCGGCGTGATACGTTCTTGACGAATTGAGCCCAGCAGAGCCGATGAGGGCTGCCAAGGAGGGCCGAACAAAAGGGAAAGCGCGGAAGGGAATGGCGTCGGTATCGGCGTGATCTTCTCAGCTCCTCTGATAGGGCAGTTCGGCAACCAGAGGTGACCCCTACCCCTACAGGCCCGACTTTCTGATTGCAAAAACGGCGGGAGGCCAGACTCCGAGGAAAAGCCTGCAGCCATGCCCAAGGCCCTGCAGGGATGTCCGAGACCCCAACGTGGAGATTGGGACCCTCATGGGGCACCCCGACGTCCGCCGCCGTGCTTTTGCTTCAAAACGCTTGGCGGCGCGCACAAGGCTTAGTGGCCCCGGAAACGGCAAGGCCGTTTGTTCACCGTTTCCCCCCAAAAATCCTGGGAGATGGAAACGGTAAAAAACGGCGACCGGAAACGGCAAAAAAACGGCTCCAGGATTGGAACCGGAGCCGGAACTGGAAAAAAAACGGCGACGGAACGGGTAAAAAAGCGGCGTCGGAACTGGCAACAAAAACGGCAAAACGGAACCGGTAAAAGAACGGCCCTGTCGTTTCCAGGGCCCACTAAGGCACAGGGGGGGGGTGGGGGGAGGGGGGAAGGCTTCTTTGAAGGAAGCTGCTCCTTAGAAGGCGCCAGCCTCACATCTTTTTTTTGTTGTGCCCGGGGGAGTTCTAGAGGCCTTGGAGTCCAGGGGCCAGAGACGCTCGCGAGACGATGGCGCAACACCGCATCCCCAGCGGCGCAGTGGCCACAGCCATAGCCATAGCCTCACATCTGCAAACAGGGCCCGCGTCTTCTGAGCAGCAGGGGTGCCTCTAGGAAGTCTTCCCCCCTCCCCCCACCCCCTTCCGCGCGTGGCCCCCGACGGCAGAACAAATCAGTGGCAGCAAGCACAAGCACGCCATAACTTTGCCTCGAACGAGCCCCACCCAAGAACGCGAGGCGGGGCACCCGAGGAGCAGCAGCACAATTTGGGCCAGGCGGCCGCGGCCTGCAGCTGCCAGTTCGGCGGTGGACAAACCTCCCTTTAGTAAACCTCCCCTAAGTGAAATCGGCCTGGGACCGAGACCGACGGACCTGGACCCGCAAAAATGACGGCCGCGACGCCCCCTCGCGAACCGAAAACAACAAATCCCACCAGCCCTTTGGGCGTGAGTGGTTTAGCGAGCTCTCTGTTCTCAACCCCCCATCTTCCCCTTCGGGGAGGGGTTTACCCCTCCCCCTACCCCCTCCCCCTGGACAGGGAGTCCGGGGTGGTGTCAGGGGGGTCTTTTTCGACTCCTGGGAGGGCCAAAAAACGACGACCCTCACGAGGATTCTTGCCCCGACGGGGGGGCCGAGTTTGGCCCCTCTGCTCTTCTTTGAACCAAAAATCATTGATTTTACTACGGTTTGGGCTCCATTTGGGCGTCCTGAGGAGGCCGCGCTCATCTTCCTTCATAGCAAAATCATTGATTTTACGAGGACTTTGGGCTCATTTTGTCCTTTTCAGGGGGCAGCTCTCATTGGCGCTTCTGAGGAGATACACGAAGCTCCAAGATGGCCCCAAGAGGCCCCTAGGAGGCTCCTCAGAGGCCTCCAAGAGGCCTCCCAGAGGCTCCTAAGCGGCCCCAAGAGGCCCCCAAGAGGCCCCCCAAGAGGCCCCCAAGAGGCCTCAAGAGGCCCCCAGAGGCCCCCAAGAGGCTCCCCAGAGGCCCCCACGAGGCTCCCAAGAGGCCCCAAGAGGCTCCAAGAGGCCCCCAAGAGGCCCCACGAGGAGCCCGAACGACTCACACCACGACGAGGGGCCCGAACGACTCACACCACGAAGAGCCCGAACGACTGCTACTGCTACTGCTACTGGTACTGCTTCTGCTCGTGCTACTTCTCCTACTTCTTCTCGTACTACCACTACCACTACTTGTACTACTACTACTTACTACTACTACTTACTACTACTACTACTACTACTACTACTACTACTACTACTACTACTACTACTACTACTACTACTAACTACTACTACTACTACTACTACTACTACTACTACTACTACTACTACTACTACTACTACTACTACTACTACTACTACTACTACTACTACTACTACTACTACTACTACTACTACTACTACTACTACTACTACTACTACTACTACTACTACTACTACTACTACTACGACTACTACTACTACTACTACTACAACACTACGACTACGACTACGACTACGACTACGACTACGACTACACGACTACACTACGACTACGACTACGACTACTACTACTACTACTACTACTACTACTACTACTACTACTACTACTACTACTACTACTACTACTACTACTACTACTACTACTACATGTACTGGTGCTACTACTGGTACTGTTACTAGTACCACGACGATTCCTACTACTAATATACCTAGAGCTACTTCTTGCCCCGACGGGGGGGGCGAGTTTGGCCCCTCCGCTCTTCTTTGAACCCAGAAGTATTGATTCTACTACGGTTTTGGCACCATTTGGGCGTCCTGAGGAGGCCGCGCTCATCTTCCTTCATAGCAAAATCATTGATTTTACGAAGACTTGTGGCTCATTTTGTCCTTTTCAGGGGGCAGCTCTCACTGGCGCTTCTGAGGAGGTCGCACGAGGCTCCAAGATGGCCCCAAGAGGCCCCTAGGAGGCTCCTCAAAGGCCTCCAAGAGGCCTCCCAGAGGCTCCGAAGCGGCCCCAAGAGGCCCCCAAGAGGCCCCCAAGAGGCCTCACGAGGCCCCCAGAGGCCCCCAAGAGGCTCCCCAGAGGCCCCCACGAGGCCCCCAAGAGGCCCCAAAAGGCTCCAAGAGGCCCCCAAGAGGCCCCACGAGGAGCCCGAACGACTCACACCACGACGAGGGGCCCGAACGACTCACACCACGAAGAGCCCGAACGACTGCTACTGCTACTGCTATTGGTACTGCTTCTGCTCGTGCTATTTCTCCTACTTCTTCTCGTACTACCACTACCACTACTTGTGCTACTACTGTTACTACGACTACTACGACTACTACGACTACTACGACAACTACTACTACTACGACTACTACTACTACTACGACCATACTACTAACTACTACTACTACTACTCTAATACTACTACTATACTACTCTATACTATAATACTACTTACTAGACTACTACTAGTAACTGCTACTACTACTAGTACGCTTACTAACTTACTACTACTACTGACTAACTACTACTACTACGACTACTACTACTACTACGACTACTACTACTACTACTACGACTACGACTACTAACTACTACTACTACTACTACTACTACTAACTACTACTACTAATACTAATCCTACTACTAACTCCTACTCCTATCCTATCCTTTATTCCTTATTCGAACAAATACTCCTACTCCCCCCTCAGGCCGGCAGAATAGGGGGCCGCATCCGGGGGGTCCCATCCTAACATGTAAAAACAATACAAAATCAACATTTTTCTTATTTTTTCCTCTCGACATGGACGTCCTGTCGTCCACGGCGATAATCCATTGCAAAAAATACCACAAAGAGCTCACGCGCGCGTTCATGTCAGAATCCTACCGAACACCGTGTGTTTGCAAGCATTTCAACATAAAAACATCAAAACCCAATGCTTTTTCACAAAAATTGTACAAATTTCCCGCCCGGGCTCTCTTGCTGAAATCATAGGAAAACCATAGGAATCTTAAGAATTCTGTCAAATCCAGCGATGTCACGTCATCGCGCGGTGCACTCGCGATGCTCTGTCATGCACCCAGGCCGCGAATCCTGTGCAAAAAAAACCACAAAGAGCACACTCGCGCGTTCATGTCAGAATCCTACCGAACACCGTGTGTCTGCAAGCATTTCAACATAAAAACATCAAAAACCCAATGCTTTTTTCACAAAAATGTTTTGGGGTGTCCTGTCAGACCGTCGGGCTTCCTCCGGCCACCTCTGGCTTCCTGCGGTGGACCGGGCCATTCTCGACTCGTCTGGCAATGCGTGCGCGGCATTCAACACGCGCTCGCCAGTTCCCGTCGGCAACCGCCATCGCGGCCGCATCAGCTGTACAAAACCGGCTGGCCGGTGTGACTTCGGCCCCCAGTTGTGCCAGCTTTGCTTCTTATGTTGTGGGAGGGCGGGTGGGACTGGGCATGCCATGCTTGACTCGCTCGAGCTGGCTAGCTTGACTCCTACTCCTACTCCTACTCCTACTCCTTCTCCCTCATCATATCCTCGTCCTCCCCATCCCTCCATCCTCCCTCCTCCTCCTCCTCCTCCTTCTCCTCTCTTCCACCCCCTTCTCCTCCTCCCCCTCCACCTCCATCCTCCTCCTCCTCCTCCACCTCCGCGTCCTCACTCCTCCTCTTTCGTCCTCACACTCCTCCCCTCCTCCTCCTCCTTCTCCCTCTCCCCTCCTCTCCACCTCTTCCTCCCTCCTCCTCACCCTCCCTCCTCCTCCTTCCCCCCTCCTCCTCCACCTCCTCCTCCTCCTACCTCCTCCTCCTCCTCCTCCTTCTCCCCCCCTCCCCGTCCTCCTCCTCCTCTCCCCCGCCTCTCCTCCTCCTCCTCCTCCTCCTCCTCCTCCTCCTCCTCCTCCTCCTCCTCCTCCTCCTGCTCCTCCTGCTCCTCCTCTGACGGTTGGGGAGGTCACCGCATTGCGCCAGGGGGAGCGCTGCCCAAGCAGCTCCTGACCTCGTGGTCAGCAGTACCGAAGCAAGCGCGCCGCCAAAATGGATCATGCGTCTGCCTTCAAGTTGCCTCGCCCGAGCTGCAAGGGCCCCCCTGTGTGCGTCTTGGTTCCCCAGATGAGGTCCGAGTAGGTGGGGTCGCAGGATCCCACCGCATCGTCGATGCGGCTAGATGTCGAGCCCGATGTTCTCCACGCCGACGGCGCCGATGCATCGGCGACGCTTTTGATGCATCGGCGATGCGTCACCGATGCGGCATCTTCCAACCCCATAGTGCGGTAGAGATGCAGATCCCCCTTGGGCCCACAACTCGGAAGAGTCGAGCCGCCTGGACCCCTTGCTCCCGACTCCCCGTCTGGCGTAGGCTTGATTCGCCTGTCTCGGTTCGCCTGTCTCGATTCGCCTGTCTCGATTCGCTCGGCTCGGCTCGACTCGCCTGGCTCGATTCGCCCAGCTTGATTTGCCCGAGTCTCGATTCAGCCGGCTGGATTCGCCCAGCTTGATTCGCCTGGGCTCGATTCGCCCGGCTCGACTCCCCCTGGGCTCGATCCGCCCAGGTCTCGATTCGCCCGTGGCTCGATCGGCCCGGCTCGATCCGCCCAGGGCTCAGTTCGCCCGAGTCTCGATTCGCCCCAGGCTCAGTTCGCCCGAGTCTTGCTTCGCCCAGCTCCGCCCGCCCGACCCGACCCGCCCGTCAGGGTCCGCCCACCCGCCCCGGCCCGCCCGTTAAGGTTCTCGCGTGCTGCCTGTCAGGTTCCGCCTGCCCGACCCGATCCACCCGACCCGACCCGACCCGCCTGTCAGGGGCCGCCCACCCGACACGACCCGTACCTTAGGGCTCGCGCGTGCTAATTCGATTATGCGTCATACTTTCATGTCCCGCCCTCCTGAACTGACCCGCCCGTCAGGGTCCGCCTGCCCGACCCGACCCGCTATAGCTTCCGCCGGCTTGCTCTGGATTCTTCAAGAGCCTTCAGCGAAACGAGATTCCGGCGAAACAGGCCCTGGCGAAGCGAGACTCCGGCGAAGCGAGACTCGGAAGCGAGTCTCGCCGAAACCAGCCCAGGCGAAGCGAGCCCAGGCGAAACGAGCCTCCGGCGAAACAGGACTCCGGCGAACCGAGCCCTGGCGAACCGAGATTCCAGCGAACTCCTGTTCCTCCTCCTCCATCTCCCACTTCCTCCTTGTGCGTTCCACCTCCTCACCCTCCTGCTATTCCGTGGCTCCTCTCCTCCTTACCACCCTCCTACCTCTTACCTGCTCCTCCTCCTCCTCCCTCCCTGTATATGTTAATCCTCATACCTCCAAACCCCATCACCTATCATTTCCTCACCCCCTTGCCAATTTGCGGACGCTACGAGCTCCTCCTCCTCCAGCCTCTCCTCCTATGTCTTCCTTCTCCTCTCCTGCCCTCCTCCTTTCCTCACCTCCTTGTCTGTCCTCTTTCTCTCACTCATCCTCCTCCTCCTCCTCCTCCTCCTCCTCCTCCTCCTCCTCCTCCTCCTCCTCCCCCCCCCCTTGCCAACTGCGGACGCTCTTCCTCCTCCTCCTCCTTCTCCTCCTCCTCCTCCTCCTCCTCCTCGTCCTCGTCCTCCTCCTCCTCCTCGAGTCCGTGCACCCCGTCCGAGGCGTCGAATCGGGAGCTTTGGGACGGGGGTCAGTGCAAACGGGGGTTTGGCTTAAGTCGGGCCTGTCCCACTACATGGGGATTTTCTACGAAAAATAATAGATACCCCAACAATAGACTGGGGACTATTTTTTGAGTAATGTTTGACCCTTTCGGGGTATTTTTGAGGGTATTTTTTCATTTTTCGTCAAAAATCCCCCTGTAGGGGACACGCCGACATAAGGTTAGCCAGAGCGACAGATCTTTGCAGGATCCTGCAGTCCTGGCCCCCCTGCCGGAGCCTCCGGCGCCGCCCCTGGCGAGCTTCGCGCGCCAGGGAGGTGGGTCCAGCGCGAATCCAAGAATCCCGCGCGGAGCGCCAAGACTTTATGTTTCTGTGTTTTGCTCTTCTAATAACGACGGGGATCAATACAAAGGGGGGTTAGCCAGAGCGGAAGATCTTGCAGGATCCTGCAGAGCCAAGGGTGCATTGACCCAGGCTGGCGCGCAGGATCCTGCAGGAGATCCTGCAGGATCTTGCGGGATCTTGCAGGGCCTGGCTGACCCCAGTTTGCACTGATCCGGGTCCGGGGAAGCTCGCCTCAGGCGCCGAAGCGCCCCGCGTTGTGATGCAAGGCTTCTCGGCTCCTTGGTTGGCGGCGGCCGGCCGATCGGTTGCGGGCCGCTACGGCAGAGATGAGGACGTTACGTTGCAACTTCGGGGGTTCGGTGGCACATTCTGGGAGCCTTGTCTACCGTCTTGAGTCCGTATTCCGCGTCGGGTAGCGCCTGGTCGTCAATGAGTTAGCGCCAATTTAGCGTCGATTGGCGCCGCCTAGGAGTCGATTAGCGTCGTCGATTTAGCGTCGACGGGCACCGATTGGCGTCGATACGTAAGAGCCAGCAAGACGGTACGGGAGGCGCCCATGCGTTGCCACAGAAACGTTGCAACTTCGGAGGGCTTCGCCTGTCCTGTACATGTCGGTCATTTGCTAGTGTCTAACGTGCGCCCGACGTGCCTTCGGCACGGATCCGAGGTGTGTTCGACGGGAGCGGATGCGACGCGGATCGCAGCGCGATGGGACACAGGTGTTAGTCAGCGTCGAGGCGGCGAACTCCGCTCCAGCGAGACACTAGAAAACGGCACTTAATAGCGAATTGGCCGGCGGGCAAGGAGGGGGTTAGGGGGGACGGCCGAGAGGAAGAAGGGGCGCTCAGACGTCGAAGAGTTCGACGATGAACAGCCAGGGAGGGGCAGCAGCAGCCAGGCGCGCAGGCCTGAGCGCGGTGGGCGGCCGTGGCAAACCACGGTGGCGAGGGTGGCGGGACGGCGGCTGCCAGCAGCTCGAGCTGGCGGGCGGGCGCAGTGGGACACCACGAACGGCAGAGGTACCGCGGCGCGCCGAGGAGTAGGCACAGCACTGAGCCGTGCGGAGGCGGGAGCAACGCAGAGGTATTGCGGCGTGGCCCGAGGGCGCGCCAGGTGGTCAGGGGGCCGGGAGAGGTGGGGCAGGAGGCGGCGGGCGAAGCGTCCCAGGCGCCTGAGGTGGCAACGCGGCCAAATTGATGGCAGCAGGGGCATGGCGGCGTGACCGCCCACTGACGTGCCAGGTGGCAGAGAAAAGTGGGGCGGGTGGCGTCGGGCGAAGCGTCCCAGGCGCCCGCAGGCGGCGGAACGGTAACGAAACGGGAGGAGGCAGCGCGTGGCTGCCGCCGAAGGAGGGAAGCGCCGAAAGATGCAGAAGCCGGGTAGCAACGCAGGGCGGTCCAACGGGCGGTCCAATGTGGTGCAGCAGAAAAGCACCGAGAGGGCGCAGGGGACAGTGAGTGAACGACGCGCGTCCCGAACGGGAGGTACGTCGCGACGGAGCGGCGGCGGGAAGCACCGAAAAGGTGCAAAAGACGGGTAACGATGCTGGGCGGCCCAATGGGAGTCCAGCGTGGCGCAGCAGAGAAGCACCGAAAGGGCGCAGGAGACAGTGAGCGAGCAAGCGATGCGCGTCCCTCCCAAACGGGAGGTACGTCGCGAGGGGGCGGCGGCGGGGAGCACCGAAAGGTACAGAGGCCGGGTAACGACGCTGGGCGGCCCAATGGGCGGTCCAGCGTGGTGCAGCGGAGAGCACCGAAGTGGCGCAGGGGACAGTGTGTGAGCGACGCGCGCGTCCCAAACGGGAGGTGCGTCGCAAGGGGGAGAAGTGAGGGAGGGCACCGGGGAGGTGCCAAGCCAGGTTCGGAGAGGCGCCCAGCCCAAAGAACCACCCGCCTCATGGAGAGCGGGCAGTCGCGGTTGAAGAGTGGGGGAGCGCCGAAGTGCTGCAAGGAATAATGAAGGAGGGAGGATGGACCAGGAGCAGGGAGGCGAAGGGACCGCCGGTTGGGCGGGCGGGCGCGTCGCCTGGCATGGCGGGCAGCGACGATCACGGAACTGCAAATTGAGCGGGGGGGAGGCAGCGGTCGCGACGATCGCGGGGCCAGTGAGGCACTTGGGCGGCGGGGGAGCAGGGCAGGGCGCCACGGGCGGGAGGCTCGCCACGCCGGGGTGTGGGCGCGTGGAAAGGGGCGGAGGGGGCCCGCTGGTTGGGCGGCGGGGCGGCCGCGGCCGCGCTGTCCGCCAGCCCGCGCGGACGTGCCCCCCTGGGGCGGCGGCGCGCGGGTGGCTCACACTGGCCATGCCGGCGGAGGAAGCGGCGGAGGAATGTGGCATCGTGCCGGCTGGGGTCGCGGGTGCCACCGCCACGCCGAACACACAAAACCTATGCCAGGCCGCCCCAGTTCCACCGCCAGCTTGCAGCGTCCTCCTGACCCGGGCCACGCGAGGGCCCCCCGGGCCTGCGAGCCGAGGAAGTCCAGCAGGACGGGGGTTTGGACGTCCTCGGGACCCACCCGCCCCTTGCAATTTTTCTTATAGTCCGAAGCGAACGACTCCCATTGGTCAAGGGCGTCTGGCGCCGCGGCCCAGGTGTGCTTGACGAGCAGCAGGAGGTTGCGCCGTGCAGGCCGAGGCGTTCCCTCCCGCAGGCTGGCGCTGAAGCTGCCCGCGGCGCCGGAGGCGTCCACGGCCGTCGTCGCGGGGCAGTTGTGGGGGGCACCAGTGGGCCGGCGGGTACGCGTTGACCCAGGCGTCGGCACGCGCAGCGGTCGTGGCGGGCCGCAAGGACGTCGTCAACACAACGCCCCGACTGGCGGGAATCGGGGTTTCAAAGATGCAGCAGCAGCGGCGGTTGAACCGCCGCAGATACTGGAGCGCAGCGCGCGCCTTCCTTGCACAACTGGCCCCCATCTAAGGTATGATCTTGTGGCACGGGAGGGTCGCCAGGAAAAACGCGCGCTGAGAATTCGGCGGTCAGAGGGGAGATCCTTCTCCCCTGATCGACATGCCTGCTGCGCGCGCGCTGAGCGTCGAAACTTTCGAGCCAGGCGCGAGTGGCCGAAGCCTTCCGCCGCCACGGTTTCAATGAGGGCCCCGCCCGCCCCCTTCCTAGAAGGGGGCGGGCGGGGGCGTCGGAAGGGGCAGCGGCCAGTGCGGGAGTGGTGCGGGGCTGGGCGCCGGCAGCGGCGTCGACTAGGGCGTCGGGTGCAGGCGCGTTGGGCTCGACGTCGCGGTCGTCAGCTTGGTCCGCCCAGCGGCGTCCGTCTGGCCGCCCGAGGTCGCGATGCAGGAGCCCGTCTGGCTGCTCGCGGTCATGGTGCTGGAGCCCATCGTGCTGCGCGCGGTCGAGCTGCTGGGGTCCGTCGCGCTGCTCGCGACGTTGTTGATGGGGTATTTCGTGCTGCTCGCGGTCGCGCTGCGGGGATCAGTCGCCCTGTTCCCGACGGTGTTGCTGGCGCCCGCCCCGCTGCTCACAGCGATCCTGCACGTCGGGCCCAAATGAGCGCAGCGCGGGGGGTTCGCCAGCGAGACAAGAGCCGCGTGGAGGTCTTGGAGAAACGACAGTCGCTTCCTCGGCAGCCGTGGTTCCGAGGGTCGTCGGGGCCCGGGGCTGCGGCGGGCCGCCCCAGACTCTTGCCCAGCGCCAGGCCCAACGGACGCGACGCCAAAGCAAAAGCACTCCTCATCTCGCCCTTCCACTCCTCCTCATCTCGCCCTTTCACTCCTCATCTCGCCCTTCCACTCGCCCTTCCTCATCCTCCTCATCTCGCCCTTCCACTCCACCAAAAGCACTCCTCCTCATCTCGCCCTTCCACTCCTCCTGATGAGCAGGGTGCGCCCCGGGGTGCGATCGCAGGAGCCATGTGAAATGCGCCGCGCAGGGTGCCGGGGCCGCAGGGCCATGTCGCCTGCGCGGCGCCACTCGCGCCCTGGTCTGGCCCCCCTTCACCCCCCCCCAGGGGGCGCTGGAGGCGCCGCGAAACGCCGCGGTAGCAGTGTCTCGCCTCCGCCCTGCGAAAGGAGCCGTACTCACGGAAGCGACTTCCTCCTTCCGCAGTCTTGCCTCGTGTTGTTGCCCCCTTCCTCTCCCCGCAACCTCCTCATCGCCTTGTTACCGACTCCTGCATTCAAATTGTTGGTCGGATGTTGCGATTGCGCGGTTGGGCAGGAAGAGGAAGAGGAAGAGGAAGAGGAGGAGGAGGAGGAGGAGGAGGAGGAGGGGAAGGTGGTAGGGGAAGTAGGAAGAGACAGGAGCCAGTGGTGGGATGAGACGGAGGAGTGGGGACAAGCGACCCGCAGCACTAGCCGGCAGGCTCGCTGGAAAGCTTTGGCGAGCATGCTACTCCTCTGACCGCGATCGCCAAGTTCATCGTGAGCAGGGGGAACTGAGCGCAGCGCACTTCGGCCTTTGGACGGCAGGCAGGCAGCCGGGAGAAGCGCTTCCGCACCCGAGCCGGCAAGCAGCCACGCCGGCCATGCCGCCATTCCTTGCGGCCCCGTTTGCATGTCGCGTGCTGCCATGCCCTGCGCGCGCGGGGCATGGGCACACCAGAGTTTTTTTTCAAACTCGGCGTCCTTGTTCCGCTGTCGCCACTCGATTTTCACCGCGGTGCCACGCGCGGGCGCTCCACACGGGCGCGCCGTCGGCCCGGCAAGAGAAACGGCTCTTCCCTCCGCCGCCCAGTCTTGGTCTCACCATCCGCGAGGAGCGTGAGCGACGGAGTGCGCAGGGGAGCAGCAGAACGAGCAGCAGTAGGAGCAGCGCCCGCGCCACTCGACCCGGGTTCTCCCCCTTTGGGCCGTCTTGGGCGGCCGTCTTGGGGCCCTCTTGGGGGGCACGTGGAGCGAGATTTCGGGCCTCTTGGGTCGGTTTGGCCGCGTCGGGAGCTCGAAAAGAAATCCTTCAAGCACTCATGGGAATTCAATCAGTTGGGCCTCTTGGGGGCCTTTGAGGCCCTCTTGGGGCCTCTCTGGGGCCTCTTCGGCTCTTTGGAGGCCACGTTGGGCGTCTTGGAGCAACTTTTGGGCGATGCGGTCGGGGAGCATCGAACAAAACACGTATGGAACGCGTACCCCCCCAAGCCGAAGTGTGGGTCTTCGGGTTGGGTGTGGTTGATCTTGCAGGTAGTCTTAAGTCGGGCCTGTCCCTCTACAGGGGGAATATTCAGAAATTGTAAAATTGCCTGGGGACGATTTTTGGACTATTTTGGAGTATTTGGGGGGTATTGTTTTGAGTATTGTTTGAGGTTTCGCCCAAAATTGCCCTGTAGGGGGACAGGCCCGACTTAAAGGTAGTCAGGAAGTGGCAACAAACCTTCCGTCGTGATTCCCTTCCAGACGCGAGAGGGTGTGCACCGTCGCCCTGGCAGCGCCTGGCTGCCGCGGCGCGGCGGGTGCTCCCCGTGCGGGCGGTGGACGCCTCCCGCCACGCTCCTCGACTCCGTTGCCCGCTCGCCTCTCGCGCGCCCCCGCGTTCCTCTTCCTCACCTGTTGCTCCTCCTCTCGCCTTCTGCCTCCTCCCTCCTCCTCCTCCTCCTCCTCCTCCTCCATCTTCCTCCTCCTCCTCCTCCTGCTCCTCCTCCTCCTCCTCCTCCTCCTCCTCCATCTTCCTCCTCCTCCTCCTCCTCCTCCTCCTCCTCCTCCTCCTGCTCCTCCTGAGACGCTGAGACGCTGATGGCACTGGTGTGCTCCGAACGCTCCTCGCCCTATTCCTCGCCCTCCTCCTCGTCCTCCCCCGCCGCAGCCGCCTCGGCCCTGAGGCCCGACGAGGCCCGGTCCGCCCGCCCCGCGGGCGCCCGCATGGGCGGCGGAGGCCTGGGCGCGGAGGCCGCGGCGCCGGCTGTTTGCCGCGCGGCGGGGCCCCCCTGAGGGGCGGCGGAGGTGCCGAGGGGGAGGAGGAGGAGGAGGAGGGAAGGAGGAGGAGGAGGAGAGAGGAGGAGTAGGAGGAGTGAGGAGGAAGGAGGAGGAGGAGGAGTGAGGAGGAGGAGTGAGGTGGAGGTAGGAAGGAGGAGGAGGATGAGGAGGAGAGGAGGATGAGAGGAGGGAGGAGGAGGAAGGATGGAGAGGGAGGAGGAGGGAGGAGGAGGAGGAGGAGGAGAGGAGGAGGAGAGGAGGAGGAGGAGGTGGAGGAGGAGAGGATGAGAGGAGGAGGAGGAGGAGGAGGAGGAGGAGGAGGAGGGAGGAGGAGGAAGAGGAGGAGGGATGAGGAGGAGAGGAGGAGGAGGAGGAGGAGGAGGAGGAGGAGGAGGAGGAGGAGGAGGATGGAGGAGGAGGAGGAGGAGGAGGAGGAGGAGGAGGGGGTCGCCTCCTCCAACGGAGCGTCCTCGCCGCCTTGTCGCTTCGCCCGGCAGCAGGAGCTCGGTAATGAAGGCGCCCCCTTCCCCCGAGCCAAGAGGTCGGGGCAGGGAGTTGCTCGCAGTCTGTAGACAGAAGTCTGCACGCATAACCTTGCGACTGTCTACTTGCATCGCCTCCCTCCGTATGCATATTCCGCCACACCCCTCTTGCTCGTCGTTCTCCTCTTTCTCCTCCTCCTCCCCCTCCCCCGCCTCCTCCTCACCGATGCCATTTTGGCTCAAGATGTTTGTTCCCGAGGAAACACGGTGGAGGCCGCTAGTCCGCGGCCAGATTCCAGATGGCAGACTCGCGGGATAACGACAGGTCTCGCTCCAGCCGTGGCAAACAGTGACGATGAGGATGGGATAGGCCCGACTGGGTGGGACACGCGCATCAAGAGACCCTTTGACGAAAAGCTGGGGGTGCAGAGTTCAAATCGTTCAAGATGAAGCCCACAGGGATGGTCCCCATCAATGCCAGCACTGCAGCAGGCCGTGCGGTCGACCCCATCACGATGGCGATCAAAGGAAAATGCTGCCCAGGCTGTCCCAAACACGTGCAAAGCTCCAGTGGGGGCATCGTTCAGGCCCGAGATTGGTGCGCTCGAGAGACGGTCCCAAGCTTGTCTCGACACTCCTCTCGGCCAAGGTCGGAGCTAGTGACGGCATAACCGAGAAGATGTCAGCTGCATTGGCTGAACTGCAATCCACCATGGACGAAATGCGGCGATATTCTGCGCTTGTGCACCAGGCACCAGGCGCCGCCGCCGCGGGGGGGCTGGGGCCCCTTTGGCGCGAACTCTCGGCGGTCTCCGATCAACGATTCATGAACGAAGGATTGCAAAAAAACGAAGGATTGCCAAAAAAACGGATTGCAAAAAAAACGAAGGATTGCACAAAACGAAGGGTTTTTTGCAATCCTTCGTTTTTTTTTGCAATCATTCGTGCAACTCGATGGGCGTCGGGGGATAGGTCCCATCGGCTCCGGAGAAGCGATGCTTGGCGGGGGCAGGGCTCGGACGCCGCCGCCCAGCTGTCCCCAACGGTCTTCTCCACGGGTGCGGTGAACTCGGCAGAGCACCGCTCGTGAGTCCCGGGGCCCGAGGTGCCCCCCCCCCCCCCCAAGGCCCCAGGCGGTGCCCGCGCGGGCGCTTGGGCGG